>LOEQ01004520.1:36801-54712 GCA_001685075.1 Bramus lutescens
CACAACACCCAGTACTGTGAATGTGGCTGAGCACTGAGAATGAAGTGCAAACAGTCCCACCGCCCTGCAGAATTGCAGGCTTTGAAGGACGAGGAAGAGCCATGCGACATAGGCAATCCTAGCTGGTGTGTTCTTAAGCCTATGCATGACGGGAGAGTATGGGGCTGCCTGAGTTCCCATGTGTGCTGGAGACTGCAGCTGGTTGACACCCCACACCCGAAGCTCCAAAGCTTCCAGGAGAAGTCTTAACTGGCTTTTCAAAACATGGTTTTTTATGGGTCACAAAGGACCTTCTTCATGGAATATTAGCTGCCTTTACGTCACTACAATCAAAATGCCAGAGGAAAGGACTCAAGAGTGGAGAGGTTTGCTTGGCTCAAAGTTTCGGGAAAGGCAGTCCGTTGTGGCAGGGGAGGCATGCCAGGGTTCCTGGCAGTGGGAGTGTGTGCAGGTTGATCTTCATCTGGTGGTTGCTCAGGAAACAGAGCTAGATTGGAACCAAGGCTGAACGACAACCTTCAGAAGCCTGCCCCTGCTACTTCACTCCCACCGTCTGGTACCCACCTCCTAAAGGTTCCACGGTTTCCCCACACAGCCCCACCACCCAAGGATAAGTGCTCAAGACTCAGAACATGAGCTTGTGGGGGAGAGTTCGGATGCAAGTCCCACCAGGGAGTGTGAGCCAACCAAAACAGACAAGACTATGTCTTCAGATCCCATGCATTTTACAGACAGAAATCACATGAGGCTGGAGTGATGGCTCGGAGATTAAGAGCATTAGCTGCACTTCCAGAAGACCCAGGTTCAATCTCCATCACCTTTATGGTAGCTGGTAGTTCAGAATTGTCTAGTAATGCCAGTTCTGGGGAGCCCAATGCCATCTTCTGGCCTCTGAGGGTATTATATGCATGTCATACACAGACAAAACCTCCATACACACAAAATAAGAAGGCACAGGCAGGAACATCTCAAGAGCCCAACCATCATGGAAGGCATGTGTGTGAGGATGCTTTTGACAGAGGTCAGCAACACACACACACACACACACACACACACACACACTTGTATTTGCCTTTAAGGCAAGGAACCTTGTAGGCTCTGAAGGTCCATGGAGACGGTGGACCCCAGGGCTGAAGCTCCAAAGACCAGTAGTGTCAATGAGATGCAGGCTCTGCCAATCTATACTGCCAAGCTCGATAGCCTCACTCCGAGTGACTTTTCTCAGCTGAGGGTAGCCATGACTATGTAAAATCAGCTTCCACAGTCTTTCAGTGTTGCTAACTGGTCAGGACAACAGAAGACACTTCCAGAAAAGAAGAAAGAACTCCTTGACTCGAAAGCTGCCGAGTAAGCTTTATTTCATCTCCCCAGACTTAACCCTGTGTGATCCAGAACCAGCACCAACAAGAAATAGTGCAAGGCTCAGCATCATCAGCAAGCAGCTGTATCATCAGACAGGAAGCTGGTTTTCCAGGAGACCAGGTGGCCCTGATTCTGGCTGTAGGATAATTCCCATCAGAGGAAGAAATGGGACAAATGAACACTGGCTTCTGTCTGTAGGGAGGAGGAGCAGGTGACTGTCAGTGACCCACAGTTCACAAGACAGATTTCCCAGGGAAAGTGAGGAGGCGTCTCGACAGGCTGGGATTAGAGGGGGCTACCAGGAGCCATGGTGGGAGAACTGTCCTTGCCTCTTGCCCTCCTGCCTGGTCCCCTCCCTGTCTTCTCCAGCTCTTACTTCATCTCATCTGGTTTAACTCATCCCACTGAGGGGCAGTGTCTCCTCCCTGGTACGGAGAACCCCAGAGAAAGATCATGAATCCTTGAGACAACCTGGGAGCCTGTGGTCCCTAGAGCCACTTCCTCAGAGCTCGGGGACAAAGAGCTGACGGCTCTTTTCATCCATTCTTTATAAACAAAGAGTGGTCTCTGTAGCTAATCAAAAACAACAGCAAACATGCTCTAAGGAAAAACCAGTGATGTCCCATCTCAACCCTAGGCACTCACAGAACAAGAGCCCAGGAATGGTAGTAAGATTTTCAGTGTGGAAGGAGGAGACCGAAGCCAGTCAGTCCATCATGCTAACTCCCTGAAGCTCTCTAGCTCTGGATACCTTCCACCTGCTCATAGACCCCTGGAGCCCTGGATATAAAGTCCCCTGTAAGGTCACATAAACCAGCACCTTGCTAGAGAAGGGAAGGTGTAAGGTGGGGCAAAATGGGCAGGGCCTATGGGGCTCCCTGCTGCTTCTAAGGCTCAGCTGGGCACCTAGAAATTCCCCAGAAGCCTCATTGGGGTTAGGTTGCATTTAGAATGTAAACAAAGTGAGCACCAAATAAATAAATAAATAAATAAAAGGAATAAGCAGCTGCATTTAGAATCCCAGGATTCTTTTTTTAGTTTGAAGAGGTTCTTCAGGCTGGTCAACATGGCTGTGGACTATGGGCTGTAGAGGACACCCACCTAGATCTCACGCCTCTCTTCCCTCGGCCTGCAGGACCATGCTGAAGGAGCAGTACATTGACAAGACACGGGTGGCTGTGTTTGGGAAGGTGAGTCATGCTGTCTTCTGCCCAGAGCCTCTGGACCCTGGAGGTTAGAACTGTGTCTCACCACTGTCAGCTTCCTTCTGAGTCACTGAGGTCACCCACAGCCTTGGGGGAGGGAGAGAAGGGAGGTTAGTGACTGCAGCAGTGCGGTGCGGTGCAGGAGAGCCTATCTTTGGCCTTTGTCACATGACCTAGAAGGAGGGAAAGCAGGTCAGGCCCTCATCAGAGAACTCCACTGAGCTCCTAATTTCTTCCCTTGCTGAGCCTGGTGAGCTCTTATGGGCACTCCAAGAAGAGGGACCAGGAACCAGGGTGTGGACAACTTCCTGTGTGCAACCACAGTGTTCCCCACCTTTGCTCAGATGGAAGGAAGACTGTGGGTTCCCTGTGGCTAAACCAGAGCAGTTTCCACCTAGCAGCTCATGGCTTAGCCTCAGCTGGCCCATACGGGCTGCAGTGAAGGCCCAGGGATGGGAATTAGGTCTCCAAGGGCTACTTGTAAGGTGTGCTAGGCCACCCTCCCTTCCTCAGGCCACCTAGACTGGAGAGCCCTTATTCTCAGAAAGCCAAGAGCTCATGCCTCATCTCTTTCCTCGTGGAAGCCCCACCCCTTCAGAGGAGCCCTGCAGTCAACACCAGAATATACCCCACAGACTGGTGAGCAGTGTACACTGGGGGACCTGATGGTGTCATGTGGGAGACCCCAGAAACAGGCAGAACAGAGCCTGTTTCTGTTCATGGCTCTCACCTGATACCTGACAAAAAGCAACTTGAGGGAGAAAGGATTTATCTTGGCTTCTAGCTCCATGATGGGGGAAACATGGCAGCCATGATTGTGGGAGTCTACGTTACATTTCTGAGGGTAAGGGGTCAGGAAGCAGAGAAAGCAGAGGGACTGTGGCCAGAGGTAGAGTTGGTTGTGACCTTATTATCTTAGTTGAGCTAGGACCCCCCAAATTCCTTCTTATTTAAAGAGGGTGTGCATGGCCCAATCAATGCCTGCCAGCTAGGCCCACGTCCCAAAAGTTCATTGGTCTTCTAGAACAGTGCTACCAGCTGGGGCCTCATGTTCAAAACGTGAGCATGTGGAGTCACTTCATCCGAGCTTCAATCCACCTGAGCACCTGCAGAGGTGAGGCCACAGGGAGAGTCACCAGTGGGCTCCCCTCAGAGGCAGAACAGAGCCTCAAGATAACCCTGAGGCTTGTTTCTAGACACTTGTGCCTGTGAGCAGCCCAGGGCCATAGATCACTGATAGACTTAACTGGGCATCAGTACTCACTACACCTCCTAACCCTCACACCCCTGACTTCCCAGCACCACAGTGGCAGAAGTGAGGGGGTCAGTGAGGGGGTCTTCATGAATTTCACTCTCCCCAAACATATAACAATGACCATCTAGAAGGAGAGCTAGCCTGGCCTTTTTCCTTTTTCTCTGGCCACAGCAGGCCCAGGGTCATCCGATTGACAGTGGGCTTTATCCGAGTGTGGCCAGTTGGGCTACACAGTCAAGTGTGCCATGTGGGGGTGGGACCACGTGCCTTCAGATGCCTTCATCCCCCCCATGGCTAGAGCCAGGCAAGCAACAGCTTGGGTTACTTGCCAGATATTTGCTTTCCTGTTCTGCCGAGTGGGGCCTCACACTTTGCTTAGTAGCCCGGGTCTGTTTAGGTTTTGTTTGGCTCTGTTTAAATGTATCTTAAACAGAAGTTTTGTGAGCCTCCAACTCAGGTTCCCCACTTGTAAACAGAGACTGCTTTTTCATTGTCCAGCCATCCAAACCCAAATCATCACACACACAAAAATGTATTAATTACAGCATTGTTAATGGCTCAAGTGTATTCCTAACTAGTTCTTATATTTTAAATTAACCAATTTCTATTAATCTGTGTATCACCATGAGGCTGTGGCTTACCAGTAAGGTTCTTGCATCTTTCCCCTTTGGCAGCTATATGGCATCTTTCTGACTCTGCCTTCCTACCTCCTCTTTGTCTGCTTGGAATTCCCACCTTGCTATATTTTGCCCTGACATAGGCCAAAGCAGCTTCTTTATCAACCAATGGTAATATAACATATTCACAGCCTACAGAGGGAAATTCTACATCATCCACTTCCCTTCTCTCCCAGGGCCCCCAACAGGGGCTGTCAATTCTTTATTAGTATTATTATACCATATGCCTCTGTGTGTGTGTGCATGTGTGCATGCATGTGCACAGACACGCACATTATGACATAGTTAAGGAGAAAAGAGAACAACTTGTAAAAGTAGCTGCTTTCCTTCCACCATGTTGATCCCAAGATTAACTCAGGTTTTCAGGCATAGCAGCCAGTGCCTTCACCAACGGAGCCATCTCAGTGGCCTCAGGTGCCATCAACTGTTTCAGTACTCTGGCATTCTGTGACCTTTGCTCTTGTTTCATGAGGCATGTGATTCCGTATGCAGCCTGGCTCATGTGTCCCTTCCTTACCCAATGAGGGCTTTTAAGGCCAGAGAGCCCTGTGCAGCAGTATCTGCTCCACACACACAAGAGGACACCTATGAGCTGTATCCTGAAACCTCTGGCCAAAGACTGTAGGCCACCATGCAAAGTGTAACTATCCTGAAGATCCACTAGGAAAAAAATGCTTGAAAGAAATGCAGAATGGCTTGTAGAAACATGTATAGTCTACTGACAAACAATACTGCTTCCTAGGAAATGACGTGCTGAGTACCATGGTACACACCTATAATCCCAGACTTAGGAGTCTTAGATAAGGAAGGATGAGAGTTCAGGGTCAGCCTGTGCTAAATAGTAAGGTCCTGTCTGCAGAAGGACAAAAAAGGACAAAGATAGGGAGGAAAGAGGAGAGGGAGGGAGGGAGGGAGGGAGGGAGAAGTAAAGAAAAGAAAACTGAAAGAAAGACTTCAATTAAAGATACTGACAAGCTGGGTGGTGGTGGCACACACCTTTAATCCAAGGACTCAAGAGGCAGAGGCAAGCAGACATCTGTGAGTTCAAGGCCAGCCTGGATTACAGAGTGAGTTCCAAGGCTACACTGAGAAACCCTATCTCAAAAATAAAAAAAAACTACTACAGTACATCATAATACAACAAACTAGACACACTATCAAACCAATGGGGAACTTGGTATGATGTGATTGTCACCCAGGCTTCATCAGTTATGAGGTTCTCCACACCCCATGTTGCCATGGTCAGCACACCCAGGTTTACACATACATGCATGCACATGTGTACTCACACACACACATACACATTCATATAGCTGCATGTTCACATACACTCTCACACATATGTGTTTATACCACATCAACATTTACACATTCATACATATGCATTCACATATGGGCTCACATGTTCACACAAGTAGACAGTCTCAGAATATCCATTCATATGCATACAACTGTATTTTCAGCTGTATGCCCATACATGTAAGTACACACACCTGTATGTTATTATGTTCCTTTGCTTATATGGTCACACACATACACACACACACATATGTGCTCACAAATGTTCACCTCTCCCTCCCTCTTTCTCCCTCCTCTCCCTCTACCTCTCTCTCTCTCCCTCTCCCTCTCTCCCCCCTCTCTCTTTCTCTCTCTCTCTGTCTGTCTGTCTGTCTGTCTGTCTCATACACCCACTTACTCACATATACCTTCTGCAGCCACCATTTGTGCCTGGTTCTCTCAGCCCATTCATGTTCAGGGGATCTGTCCTGTCCCCACTGACTTTTCTCAGCAGACTGTAACACTTGGAAGGTACCAGACTGTGATAGGCACAGCTTCGGCTAGGAGATCCACACCAGCAGTAAGGCCACAGGAGTGCTAAGGGCTCACCGTACCTGCAGGACATACATACGAGTTTCCTGAAGCCCTGGGCTGGGTGGCATGAAGGCCTGTTCTCCACCCTGTCACTGAGCTCTGCTTCAGCTTCTGTGGGATGCACAGACAGGTACTGTCTGTAGATGAGGAAATGGAAGGGAGGCTGGACTGGAATGCTGGACACCAGTTGGACATCAGCCTTCCTCTGTCACCATCCTAGGCAGAGGATGTGGTCTCTGTGATCACATAGATGATCTCTGTGTCACTAGGCATACTTAACCCAGGTCTCTGGGCACTGGGTGCTGAAGAGGGGGAGACTGAGTCACACTACATGGAACCGGGGAACTATTTAGTGTCTCATCTATCGCCCACCAAGGATATTTAAAGCTCAGATCTTTGAAAAACTACATGAACATATACATATTAGGGGCTGGCCCTCATTGGCTGAGGCTAGTTTCCTATTGAGTTGTTGAAAGTGACCCCACCCCTTGCCTCTTCTTTTTTCCTTGTCTCCTAGGATTATGGTGGTTACCTGAGCACTTACATCCTCCCAGCCAAGGGAGACAATCAAGGCCAGACTTTCACCTGTGGCTCGGCCCTCTCTCCAATAACAGACTTCAAACTCTATGGTAATGGCCTTGATGAAACCCAAGGCTGAGCTTGCAGCATAACCCCACCTTTCCCTTCAGCACCTCTGTGCCCAATAAGAGCACCCCCAGTGCATAGTGACCCCCTGGGACAGGAGGGATGTCTCTAGCCATCGTTTGGAGTGAAGGTGTGTCAGTCCACCAGTAGGCAATGATCGCTCTCCAAAATCCAAGGCCAGCTCACAGTACTGACTTCAGAAAAGCCTGTGCCTACAGGTGGGGAGGAGGCAGGGAGCAATGCCTAGGCCATCTTTCTTCTGCTGCAGGAATGTGTGTGCCAGGCAAGTACAAAGGGAAAAGAAGGGAGGAGGGGCAGGTGCTTGCACACAGACCACGCTGGTGATGGTGAGGTTATTACCACCCCCGGGATATGGGGGTTCTGAATAACTGGGCTCCTCTGCCTGCCTCCATCCAGGTCCACAGATGGCACCTGGCCATACTTCTTTGTGCAGAGTGAAGCTTCCCAGGAGCGGGACTAGAACTGGGGGATGGGCCATCAAGATGACTTGTTGTGGGGTCCAAACAGACCTTAGACGCCCTAGGGTGAAAGAGAGCCATCTGCCCAAGCAGACATGGTCCCTGCCCTACACAGTTTTAGAGTCCCAGGCCCTGAACTGTCCTCTCTTTGTCACCCACCCCTTTCTCTGGCAGTGTGTGGCTTGGTGATACTCAACACAATGTCCTTAGTAGCCCTGAAAATACACATTCTGTTTAGTGCTCCAGGGCATCAGGCTCTGAGCCCCAGGAGACCCCATATTAAGTAATGACAAGAATCAGGGGTCTTCTTGTCTTAAGTCTGCTGCAGTACTGTGGGAACTACTCTCTTCCCTGTGTCCCTCCTGAGGTCCATGTACCCTTCTTTAGCACTTGTAGGCCCCAGGCAGCAAGGCTAGAGCTGGGGAGGGTGCTAGTCTAGCAGCCTCTGAGGAGCTCATGACACAGGGTGTCACAGCTCTAATGCAAATGACTTTGCTCTAGCCATTAGAATGTTCCTGATCCAACTCCAAAGTAACCTTCCCATGGGAATATACGTGTTGTGTGTTGGATTGTTCAATGAGACTCTTAATTTCTTAATCATGCCATTCCAATTTCACCTGATTCAAATATGCATAAATTAGTCCAACCCCCCCCCACACACACACATACACACACTCCTTTTTTTCAGTGCTGGATATAGGACTCAGGACTTCGTGCATGCTAGGCAGGCTCTGTCCTGCTGCGCTCCCCAGCCCACCTGTATCTTAATGAACCCCCAAGTTCCTTCCATTGCCTCCCATAACTCAGAAAGGTCATCCTTAGAAACTCTGTGACATCAAGGTGAGCCCTCATCCCTGGTTGTCCTGGCAGAACAATGCTATGAGAGCATTGCTCCCTTCTCCATCACCTGGCACACATCAGGTGTGCAGAACCAGGATCTAAGCTGCTTAGAGAAATTCACCAGGAATAACGCATTTAAACATATCACACACACAGAGACGCGCACACACACACACACACACACACACACACACACACACACTGTTTGACTCCCTTGCCATGAGTTAGGAGATTTAGGAGACAGCTTTTAAATCCCACAAAGTTAAGTCCAGTATGGTGGGTGGTGCATACATTTAACCCCGCTACTTGGGAGGCAGAGGGAGGTGGATTTCTCTGAGTATGTGGCCATCTGGGCCTACACATCCAGTTTCCATACCTGCTAAAACTACATAGTGAGAGCTTGTCTCAAAACAAAAGCAAAAAACCAACAAAAAGCTTAGTATTTACTATGCAAGTGGCAGGGAATGGCCCCCTCCTGCAGCCTCATCCCTTCCATCTGGGCTCTGCCCATTGGAGCCCTTGAGGACCAGGGATGACCCTGTCCCTTTGCCTCCGTGCAGCCTCTGCATTTTCCGAGCGGTACCTTGGCCTCCATGGACTCGACAACAGAGCATATGAGGTACGTTTGGCATAGCTGCTAGTTGGCAAGACAGGGAACCAGGTGAGACTGATCCACCACTCTTCTCCATCCTCCCACCTCTCATCCCCACCCACTCTCCCTTCCAAGGGGCTGGGCCTCTCCACCATCACAAACTTGGGGTCATCTTCTCAATGCACTGAGCTGGATTAATGTGGCCTCTGTAAGCTCCTTTGTTCTGATTGGCTTTGATGGGGGAGGGAAAGCGATGAGAAAGCCCAGGGTGCTGCTGGTGGTTGGGGGCCCCTGCTCCCCACATCAAGGCCAGTTCCCCTTTGGGAGGGTGAAGTATGAACTGTGTTTCTTCCTACGTCCCAGCCATCCTGTTGTCTTGGAGCGTTATACACAGCATGTCATCAGCCATGCACAGGCAGAAAGCCAGTGTCATGCAGAACTCTGCATGGACAGAGGGACAAGCCTGCTCAGTGTCGCTGGGTGACATGATGGCCCTCTAAGACCACCTCTTCTCAGAGAACCCCCTTCACTTTCTCTCTCCTTTCCCCTACTCTAAGGGAATTGCTGTTTTTCCATGACACAGGTAGCCCAGCTCTCCAGGGCCTGGCATTTTCCACCATTTCCCTTGACCCCCTCCATCAATGTCCCCACCTGCTCCCTAACCATACAGCTAACCCTGTCCTCTTGCCCCATACACGCAGATGACCAAGCTGGCACACCGAGTGTCCACGCTGGAGGACCAGCAGTTCCTGATAATCCATGCCACGGCTGACGGTGAGGACACCCCCCCAAAAAAAAAAACCCTGGTGCTGAAGGTCCCCTGGGTGGTGATGTGAGTTTTGGCAAATGTTTGTTTCTGTTTTCTTCTACAGAAAAAATCCATTTCCAGCACACAGCTGAGCTCATCACACAGCTGATCAAAGGAAAGGCCAATTACAGCTTGCAGGTATGGGATGCTCCCTGCGAGGTGTGGTACTTAGAGCAAGGTGGCCCTTGTCATGGAGACAGGACTAAGTGGGGTCCACATCATGTCATGCCAGTACCCTTCTACTGGCATGCTCAGCTCTGTATCCAAGCCACCACCATTCCACCCGACCCTGCCCCACATTCCACTTTTAAGCAGAGGAGATGGCCAAGCCAACACATGCAGGCCTTGGCAGTGTGTTGTAGGTATGGGGAGGGCTGGTGTCCCAGCATGGGTGGCTATCAAGCCTTCTCTTTCTGACTCTCTCTGGGCAAAAGCCCTGGGCAAAAGCTCCTCTACCCTCTGTGACTGTGATCAAACACTGTGCATCCCAGAAACCAAACCCACGACGGGCTTCACTGGCATTCACTCCTACCTCTTCCCAGCAACACACAGGAATGATGCTGGAAACTTCTCTAGTTTCCTTCTTGTATTTTGGCTCCTTTGATAAAACAGTTATAACCTCACTGTCTTTTAAATTCAGGGGCAAACGACACCCTAACTCCCTCAGAGAGTCTGTCTGGTTTTGATCACTGTCTGCCTCTGCATTCAGCATGCAGTGACCTCTGGCAGCCCCGTATGTGGGTTGAGTAAGGAAGGGGCTTTGGCCTGAAAGTTATTGGATGGGGTGAATGGCTTGGTTACATTACATATCAGAGTGTAATACACTCTGGATTTGTTAAGTATACTCCACACATAACATGGCACCTGTGCCTGGGGCCATGCATGCCAACACAGCAGCTGCCCTCACAGACACTCGAGAGTCTGCAGTCATGACAAGCTCCAGGGGAGAGCACAGGAACAGGGGACAATGTAAGAGGGGTGGCATACCTCCTTATTGCCTTCTTGCAGCTTATGAGCTGAACATACATATTCCAGGCTAATGGTGTCATTAAAAAAAATAAAGATGAATGTTACTCTCAAAAGCATGAAAAGAATGCAGGACTCAAAATGAGATTGGGCTCAGATATAGAAAGAGTAAGATTCCAAATCACACTTGGCTTTTCGGTGTGCGTGCATGCAGGATCAGCACAGTGCCTCTAGAAGACAGGTTATGTCATTGCACTGGCCATCCACTAAAGACCCGCTCTACCTGGCGTGCCTGTTTATCAGCCCTCCATTGTCGCATGCCTTGTCTTGGGGTATTAAAGTATTCGGCTCTCACAATAAACAATTATGAGCCAGACTCTATTCAGTTTCCCTTCCCACATCACCTGGACCCAAGAAGCAGCTGCATGAGCGTATACCAAGTCAGCATGTGTGTGGGTTCAGAGAGGAGGAAGCCTGAGGCTCATTCCCATCCTTGAGAACCAATCAGCCAAAAGTCACTCTCTCTCTCTCTCCCTCCCTCCCTCCCTCCTTCTCCCTGTGTGTGTGTCTTTCTATCTCTCTCTGTCTCTTTCTCTCTCTCTCCCCCCACCCCCTCTGTGTTTGTGATCCTTGGCCTGTAACCTTGAAGTTCTTATATTTTCGGTTGTGAGCCTAGCCTTTAACGCTGAGCCATCCCTCCAGGCCAACCTTGTAGTTTTAAGTGTGTACCCAGGCTGCAAAGTAGAGCAAGTAGCTCTGGCCAGAACGTCTGCCAAATGAGGTGTTTTCTGACTTACTCAACCAATCCTCACTGTATCCACTCTCTTAGGGAGGGGAATAGAGATGCCAAGGGAGAAGGTTCTGGGCAGATGGGTAAGTTTTCATGACCTGCCAGGGCTGCAAGAGCCCTTCTGCCTGGTACAGCTCCCCAGAGGAAAGGGTGCTGCTGCTGGAACTCCCGTGGCTAAGAGATTCATGCTCCAGCTGGAGTTCAGTGTGTGGAGCATGGCTTTTCCCATACTGCATATCCTCCGTGCCTCCAGGAGTCCCTTTAGCAGATGAACTGCCAAGTGGTAACCTCTTTCTTCTACCTTCACAGATATATCCAGATGAAAGCCACTACTTCCACAGCGTGGCACTCCAGCAGCATCTGTACCGCTCCATCATCAGCTTCTTTGTGGAATGCTTCAGGATCCAGGACAAGCTACCCACAGCCACAGCAAAAGAGGACGAGGAGGAGGACTAATCTTGCTTGAGACCTAAGCACAGACATGGCTCTTTCTACAACAATATGCAACTGAGGAACCCTCCCCCGCCACCACCCTCCCTCCAAGGGCAGTGGAAGTGGGGCGTTCCATAGCATGTGTCTCGATACTGAAGGCCATTTGGTGGGGGCAACTAGCTCCGGTGGAAACCACATAGCCTGGAACAACCCCACCTCAGCAGCATTGCCTCCTCCTGGCCCCCAATGACTGGCCCATCCCATGTCCCCTCCCCCCGAGGGGACAAAGTAAAGGGCAGATGACAGTGAGGGCACATTTTGAGCCCAAGAAAACCAGCCCTTACGTCTAAGCTTTCTCTCTGTAGCATTGAGACCCTCCGTCTGCATTCATGCACTGCATCTGTGCTCTCGACTGTGAGTCCTGTCTGGCTTCCTGTCTGATAGAGCTGTGCCATGGGAACAGGACAGCATGGTTGTCTCAGCAGTGTTCATATATGCCTGGCCTCTTTCTGTTGTTAGAAGAGCCCCCACTGTCCCTATCTGCACCCAGAAAACAGGTCTTTTATGTACAAAGTAAGACTCTAACTCTGCCCATGGTTAACCTTGTAGAATTACTTTGTATTTTTCTATGGTTTTAACTGGACACCCCACTGTCTCTGCCCCTGGACTGTCTCACTCTGAGTATTCTTTCTTTCTGTGTTCTGTTGCTTTGCTCTGCTTTCCATGTGGTACTTGTTTGGATAAAGAGATCATTATGGAACACCTGCTGTCTCTGTTAGACTTGGTGGAGGTATTGCAGACACCAAGGACTCAGAGAACCCTGCAGCACTCACTAAAAGTTCATCAGTCAAACCTTCTTCCCCCTGAGTGGAGCTGGGACTCGCCTGTGGCTCCATCATCCATCCCATGTGTCCGTAAAACTGCTACCCTTTCCCCCTCAATCAGTTGTCTGCTCTTTCCAGGTGACATTAGGTTAAAAATCACCAGACAGAACGTTAGTTCCACTCTTAGGTCTGCTGAGTAATAAACCGGATCAGGTCATCACCGGCTGTCCCAGGGCTGGCTCCTCCCTCCTGCTCTGACAGTGCCGTCAGTGAGCCCCACCCCATCTCAGTAGCCTTGTAAGATACACTACCGACCAGATGTGTGACCACTGTCACCCGTGTATATTTCATTTCATTGTATATAAAGCAAGAAATGTGTGTCTGGCGTTCTGCAGTCCCCTCCCACTCCCAGGCCTACCCTTGTATTGAATTTGCATGCAGACACCTCTCTGGCTGATCTGGCCTGTCTAGAAGTGAAATATATAAATTGTCATCATTTCCTTTCAGGACTTTTGACAACCTGTATGTCGGTACGAATCACCCCAGTTTCCACTCCTGCTGGGGTGTCCTGAAACCCTGTCCTCAGAGATGTGTCCATGTCTTTTGTTTTGGTTTGGGGTATTTTTTGTTTTATTTATTTTTTTAAATGTTTGGGAGTTTTGGTTCCGTCTACACAAGCACTGGTTCTTGTTAGGTCTGTTGGAAGAGTCGCATCCTGGGTTTTCAACAGGTGATGTGTCACACTGGTGAGAAGGGACCTCATGCTGACAGACAGACAGACAGACAGACAGACAGACAGACAGACAGACAGACAGACAGACAGACAGACAGACAGACAGACAGACAGACAGACAGACAGACAGACAGACAGACCGACCGACCATGCTTTCTCTACTTCAACAGGCTCAGCTGACAGCAAAGCCCAGGAGGTCTGAAAGGGGGAGCCAGCTCTGGCTGCAAGGGCAGGTCGGAGGGCCACGGGGATGAGGCATGGTAGCGTTTGTCATCCATGAAATAAAACATTATTTTACCACTCAGGTTGTTTTTTTTTTCTTACTTTCCTCCACTGGCTCCCATTAGAAAGTAGGCTAGGCTTCAAGATACGGTTTTTGCTTTCTTTCTTTGGAGTGGGAGAAAGGCTGTCTCACAGTGCAGCCCTGGCTGGCCTGGAACTCACTATGGACCTCACCAGGCTGTCGAACTCAGAGAGCCACTTACCTCTGCTCCCAAATGCTGGGATTAAGTGGGATTAAGTGTGTGCACCACCATGCCTGGCACGTTTAGCTTTGTTAATGCAGGGTGGAGTTTGCTTTTCATTATGCATCCTACAGAATAGTGGGTCTCGTGACATTTTCATACATACATACATATAAAACACATTTTGATCATATTCACCCAGCTGCCCTTCCTTGTCCTCTCCCACTGCTGCTGAACCCTTCCTTTTCTCAAGCAGCCCCCCCCTTCTACTTTCATGTGGGTGAATCAATGAATTTGACTAGGGGTGTTTACATGACCATGGGTGAAGAGTTATGGGCAGTGACTATACTGCCGAAGAAAATGTTCCTTCTCCTCCAGCCACATGAAATATCAGTAGCTCCTCAGGGAGGGTGGGACTTCATACTCCCCTTCCACATCCATGATAGAATATTGATGGGCCCAATTGTGTGCAGGTGACCGCAGCTGCTGTGAGTTCCTAAGTGTGACAGACACATCCTGTCACAGGGACAGCATTTCCCAGCACTCCTTCCCCATCCTCTGGCTCTTCTAATCTTTCTTTGCATCTTAATGTTCCTGTTCCTTAGAGTGGATGATATAGAGATCACGTTTAAAGATGAGCACATGACAATCTCTTTTTCTCAGTACTTTGGGCACCTGCAAAAGAAACTCCTCTGAACAAAGCTGTGAGTAGCACTGAATTATGGGTATAATCATAAATACTTAGAAGGCAACTTGAGGCACTCAGCACATCCATTAGCTACATACCACTAGCTTCCCACCAGGACCTCTGCCCTTCCCAGTCATGACTCTTGACCAGGTTCATAGTACGTGAATTCCCCCTCCAGTGGAGTTAGGCTCATAGCCACTCAGGAAGGGGTTGGTCATCCCCGTAGCAATCATGCTGCTATTACAACAGTGGGCGCATCTTGCCTGGCAGGTTGCTAATCATGCAATGTCTGCAACTGGGGAAGACTACTGATGACTCTTCTCCTCTAGCAGTCTGCATTCTGGCCCTATAAAAAAGCTAGCCATCAAGAAGGAAGCTCCCAACTCGGCCCCAGCTTTATTTTTTTCTGTGTTCAGAAACCAAACTGTGTGGTGTCTTCAGCAAAACGTGTTTGAAATACTCATGGCTCTCCAAATCTGATGCCTGGAAAGCCCTGAATACATGGAGTAAAATCCATATAGCACGGGGCTGAGCATGGTAACGCACACCTGACATCTTAGTCACATGACAAGTTCAAGGCCACACAAGACCCTGTATCCAAAAATGAGGAGAGGATAGGAAGGAGGAGAAGAAGAGAAGAAGGAGAAAGAGGAAGAGGAGGAAGAAGAGGATAAAGAGGGGCTGGATAGAGAGCGCAGTGGTTAAGATCACTAGCCATTCTTCCAGGGGAAGACTAGGGTGTGATTCCCAACATCCACATGGCAACTCACAACCATCTGTCACTCCAGTTCCTGGAGATCTAACAACTTCTTCTGTCCTCTGTGGGCACCAGGTATGCACCTGGTTCGCATACATATAGGCAGGCAAGACATAAATAGATAAAAATTAAATTTAAGGGAAGAAGGGAAGGAGAAGAAAGACAATAGAAAGAAAGGGAAAAAGATCAAATTCTTCTTACTCACTGTTGGAGGCAAATGCTGGAAGATGAAGCAGTAAGGCCTGGAGTGTTGCTAAGGGAATGGAAGTCAGAAAAGGAACTCCCAAGTCAGATAGACACCACTGTGTTAAGATTCAACAGGAAGAAAACTTTTAAAACCAGACTACTGTAACATGAAGGAGACACTGCTCTGATTCTGGCTGCCCTCTAGGTGATGGGGCTTAGATAAATTATTTAGAGACATTGGGGCTGTCTCCAGCTGGGAGGCAGAAATCATAAGACTCAAAATTGGGGCAAGGCTGTGAGTGGAATCCTGTGTCATATGAGTGTCACTTGCTGTCAGGCCTCCTGTGGACAACCTACTGCAATCTCCTGAAGCACCTGTCAGAGGCTGAGATCCAGGGGCAGGGCCAGATGGGACCCCAACTTCCTAAGCTACAACTATTTGCACCACAAGCAAGTGCACAGGGCATTGTTCCTGCGGCAGGTACATGGCAGCCTAGGAAACACAGAGTCTGCTCCTAGCAGCCTAGAAGGGTCAAGGAGAAGACTTACAATAGAATAGATAGACCTACAAACTAGAAATGAAAGCATGAGGAGCGGTAGGGTGCTGTCAGGGAACCCCTGAAAAGTTAACATCTAAGCCTAGGCTGAAGTCAGGTAGGCAGTGAAAATGCTTGGGAAGGAGGTGACAGCAGAGAACCTCCAGCCCAAGAGCCCCAGTGTTGTCAGAGCGAGGAGGAAGCCAAGATGTAGGCAAGATAGGACCCTGGCCAGCAGAAGCCCCTCAAGGACATCCACCACAGCCTCTTATCTCAGCAGTGTAGTAAGAGGGAGCGGGCTGCTTCCCGCCACCCAGCTAGCTTAACCCCAGAAATAACCACACAGAAACTGTATTAATTAAATTACTGCCTGGCCCATTATATCTAGCCTCTTCTTGGCCAACTTTCACATCCTGATCTAACCCATTTCTACCAATCTGTGTAACACCATGAGCTTGTGGCTTACCAGGAAAGATTCTAACCTACATCCATCTCAGGCAGGAGATTGATTCATGGTGTCTGCCACACTCCCCTTCTTCCCAGCATCCTGTTCTGTCTACTCCACCCATCTAAGTTCTGCCCTATCAAAAGGTCAAGTCAGTCTCTTTATTCAACCAGTGAAAGCAACACACAAACAGAAGGACCTCCTACACAGAGATTCTGCATTAGTTATAACTGATTGGCCCCTTAGCTCAGGCTTCTTATTAGCTCTTGTAGCTTATATTAACCCATTATTCTTATCTATGTTAGCCACATGGCTCAGTACCTTTTTCAACAGGGCAGATCACATCTTGCTTCTTCAGTGGTCTGGGGAGGACAAAAAACCCACAAAGCAGGCCCCCATCTTACACAGCAGCACCTTCTCACCTCAAGGGCCATTGCAGACCTCTCCAGGGGACTCATCCAGATGGCATGGGTGTGATAGCCACACCAGCAAGGCTGCTGGGATCCAGGAGGTCCCAGCCTGGAACTGTTACTGAAGGGCAGCTCTGGCCACCTCAGCATGGCTGTGCCGCCTCCTAGCCCCAGCCCTCTTCCTGCTGCCCCCAGGAAGTCTGGAGTCACACACACCTCTCTGCTTTCCTGGCTCAGCCATTGATCCAAGGTATCAGACAGGATCCTCCTGTCAGCCCCCAAGAAGTTTTCTGGGACTCCCCCAAAGCTCACCTGCTGTGAAGGCCCTTACCACACTGGGAGTGAGACCATGTGGCCAACCACAGTAGATGAGACTGTGTTCAAAGACAGCAAGAGGCTCTACAGCTCCTGTGAGCTCCCCTTCCTTCCCTTGCCTTCCCTCTGCCACTCTCTTCTCCCTCTTTGCCTGGCTCTTCTCACTTAATCTGGATAACTCAGCTGCCATCTCGTAAGGACAAGCCCACTGTCCTGAGTCCCAGGAGGTGAAGAGACACCTAGACACAGGAGTGCCCTTGAACGCAGGTTCCCCAGCTCCATGGCACTGTGACAGGGCTGTGGTCCCTGGGACCAGCTTGATGCAGTCCTAAGAGTCCCTGAGCCAGAGACACAGGGGAAGGGCTCTGCTGTCTGACACTCAAACACAGCAATGCACAGGGCATTGTTCTTGCATTAAGTACACGGCAGTTGTCTGAGCTGGCAAGTGCCAGGACCACACTCGCACAGACATTTACTCCAACCCTGACATTTTGAGTCCCCAGTGCAGGAAACAAAATCTGAGCTGCTTCGTGGGACCCAGAGACTCCCTTGACCTGGTCCCAAGACACCAGAGGTCTTACCCACTGGGAACCTTCCGTGCACGTGGAACACAGCCTCTGGGTGGACAGT
>LOEQ01004520.1:54750-67593 GCA_001685075.1 Bramus lutescens
GCTGCCTGTAGGCCTTTCTGTGGCCCTGTGGCCCTGGCTTGTCCTTCAATTGCAGGCAGTTTCTCCTGTGTCAGCCAAGCCAGCAAAGGCCTTGACATTCAGCTTTATAAAATGGCTGAATGTATCTTGATGGCAGGCAGGGCCTGCTCCATATCAGATAATGGGATCTTGCAGCTCTGGTGCTGATCTGACAGCTGCTAACAGCCACAGAGTCAGAGAAACAGCAGCCAGGCCCCGTCTGTATCATCAGTGTAAAGTCAAGCCCTGGACTCCCAAGGTCGCCTAACCTGACGTGCTGTAGCTCAGCACGCTGTGAGCTGTGATGTATCGTGCTTGCTAACTGGTATTCCTCCATCCAGACTGAATTCTCAATGTGCTCCAGAAACAGTACCACACATGATTGTCACAGACAAGGCTGTGACCATGGCAAGCTAGCTGCTCTGCTCCACCTGTGTCTTGTTCTCTGTCAGAAGCAGAAAAACCCTATAAACAACACATCAGATTCCAACAAACTCCCAAACTCCATGGTAGCAGCCACCATGGTTACTCATCACCATCCTGAGTGGAGACTCCAGGTAATGCTTGTGGCTTCGAAAATACACACGGAGCAGGGCAATCCCTGTGGACACACAATGAGGATGGCATACCCCTGAGGACCACTAGTGTTCTCCTCAGGGCCTAGAGGACAGTCTGCAGATCCTCAGTCACGTCTTTCAGTGGACAGAGCTGCCTCAGAGTCTGTTTGCCAAGAAAATTCCCTCCACGTGTCCTGTCTATAACACTGCTCCTGGCCTTTGAGAGCACGGGCAGTCAACAGACAGTGGGCCTGAGTTCTTCAAGGAAGGTCTCCACCGAGGAAAGTCAGTGGTCTATGGGCCCGAGCCTCCAGCCCTGGGATGGCACATGGATCGTGGCTGGCATCTGCCCTGGAATTTGTTCACTGGTACTAAGTGCCTTCCAGGAAAAGGGGGGGGCAACATAGGACCAGTGAGATGGCCCAGCAGGTAAAGCCTGATGGCGCTAGTTTGGTCTCTGACCGGAGAGAACGGAGTCCCAAAGGTTATCCTCTGCTTACACATACATGCGCGCATCCTAGATAAACAAAACCACCCACACAGGCTGACCACAGTCCCTCAGGGTCTGGAAGGTTGCAGTCTGCTGGGAATCACTGCTTCACTCTTTTGAGTCTCCTGGCTAAACGCTCCGCTCCGAGAGACCTGGCCTAGTGGAATCTCACTGAGAAGGCCAGAGCCCAATATCACAGTAGGGACTTAAAGTGCCAGGTGGCAAATCTGGCCTCCCTGGCCCTGGGTCTCAACACCATGCCTGAACATCTCTCTGTCTCATCTTCATGATGAAATCTGATCGTGCTGTCCATCTTGATGAGTGCCCTGGGAAACATGGAGACTCAGCAAGAAACAGTGTCTGAGCATTTGGGAAGCAGGGAAGCTGGCAGCAGAGTGGAGGCAAGGGACACATCCAGAGAGGCTTCCCACCATTCCAGAGTCAGGAACCTGCCTTAGACTCTGAGTGTCACTTCTTACCCGCACTGGTCATCTGCACCCTCCGAGAGGTCTCCTGAACCAAGCCCCGGACCAGATTCCCTAGCTCTCCTGCACAACACAGCCCCCACTTCAGATTCTTGATGTCAGGAACCATGAGACCACAAGTACCCAAGAAGCCACTTACCGCATCCTGCCCAGCTCCCTCCACGGGCCTGGCCACCATATTCTAGACCTCCTGGGAAGGGGACAACCTGGAAAGGACATTTGCCCATTTTTCCAACCTATTTTCCTTCCTCCTTCCTTGGACCGTCCCAAGACTCTGGGGCCCCAACCTCCATGCAGACCGGCTGTCCTGAGATGGGGTGGATAGTCATGGTGTCTCGGGGAGCCTGAGGCTGGATCTCCAACATAATCCTGCTGAAGGCCTATGGCATCTTTATCAAATATTGGAGTCAAGTTCCTCCTTGGCAGATGATAATCAAAAGTTGATGGCTGGGCTGGAGAGAGGGCTCAGGGGATAAGAGCATTGCCTGCTCTTCTGAAGGTCCTGAGTTCAATTCCCAGCAACCGCATGGTGGCTCACAACCATCTGTAATGAGGTCTGGTGCCCTCTTCTGGCCTTCAGGCATACACGCAGTCAGAATATTGTATACATAATAAATAAATAAATATTAAAAAAAAAACAATTCCCCAGGCCCACATAGTAGATGCGGACATAGTAGTTGCGGTATTCTAAATGAAAATGCCACCTCATTGGCTCATCTATTTGCGTCTTAGTCCCCAGTTGAACTGTTTGGGAAGGTACTAGGATGGTCTTATTGAAGTAGGTGTGCCACTGGGGTGAGCTTTGAGGTTTCAAAAGCCCACACCAGTACCAATATCTGTCTCGTGTGTGTGTGTGTGTCTGTCTGTCTGTCTGTCTGTCTCTCTCTGTTTCTCTCTGTCTCTGTCTGTCTATCTGTCTCTCTCTCTCTCTCTCTCTCTCTCTCTCTCTCTCTGCCTGCTGTCTGCAGGTCAGGATGTAAAGCGCCCAGCTACTGCTCCAGGGCCATGCCTATTTGCTTCTCCACACGATAATGGACAAACCCTCCAACACTGTAAACCAGCCCCAGTTAAACGCTTTCTTTTATAGGAGGGAAGGAAACCTCTACTGAGAAAAAACATGTCCATAAGATCAGGGTATATGCAAACCTGTTGGGAATTTTCTTAACTGGTGATTTACATGGGTGGGCCCAGCCCATTGTGGGTGGGGCCACCCTTGGGCTATTAATCCTAGGTTCTATAAGAAAGCAGGCTGAGCAAATCATGGGGACAAGCAGCGCTCCTCCACAGTCTCTGCATCAGCGTCTGGAATCCTCCAGGTCCCTGACCTGTTTAAGTTCCTATCCCGACTTCCTTCAGTGAAGGATGCAGAAATGTAAACCAAATATACCCGTTCCTTCCCAGCTTGCCTTTCGCTGTGGTGTTTCGTCGTAGCAATAGCAACCTGTTGGGACCTAAAGGTCTTTTTGCCAACAGGAATGTTAATCATGCAGAGGTTTTCCCGCAAAGGAAGATTATCCGCTTTCTGCCCAGAAGGCTGGGCGTGGATACTGTTAACAACCTGGTGACCTTTCGCTGTCTGTGGAGGCACACCTCACCCAGAATGCTTACCCCAGACTCTTCCCTCCTAGACCTTTATCATTAGCTCCTAATTAATAGAGCCCGTCCTTAGGGGAAATGGTGCCTGTCTGTACTTTCTGGCCTGCTGACCTCTATTCTATCTCAGTCAAAGACCACACGAGGTTCTTTAGCTGTAGAACCCAAGCTCATGGTCACGTGCACTTTGCAAAGGCGTTTCTAAGTAGTCACACCTTAAACTTCAGTGCACATCTGGAATGGGAATAACTGTTGCCTGGAAACTCTTTTGCAAATTGTACTGCTTTAAGTATGCTGACAATGATCCGCCTGGCATCAGACTCCGTAAGTCTGATCTGGGCTATGAAGTCAATCTGAACCGAGTTTTTGTTCCCACCTCTTTAAGGTTTGCTTCCCTGCCTAGACACCTGCAGGGACTCTCAGTAACCTAAGACCTGGAGTTGGGAGGAGAAAACTTGTCATCCTGGACACCTCTTCAGGGAGTGAGTGCCCATTTCAAATCAACGCTGACCATCTAGGCCCTTGGGTGGAGGGGGTCTGTCTGTGACCTGAAGAGGGGAAGGGCTCATGTCTGGAGCACAGTCACAGTGAACTTGGAGGATACTGTCCATCACAGGGAGTGCTGGGTTATCAGATAGACTGAGAGCACCACTCTGCTTCATCGTCTACAAAGTGGCCGGCTGTGCCTCTCCACCATGTTTATGTTTTTTGCATCCACATGGCCCAGTAGCCTCTGCTACAGAGAGATACAGGAGACACTGCCTTCCGAATGCAGAGTAGGGAATCAGGTAGCCAGGAGCACGCACCTCAGGTTGGCCTGCACAGGCAGAGGCAAAGTTCTGAGGGTCTGTGAATGCTGCTGGCAGGCAGTAAGTTTGTCGGGGATGCAGAGCAAGCAGGGCCCTCAATTCTGGGCCCAGGAGCTGTCCAGCACAGAGACTGGTAAAATGCTCCGGGTGGTAAAGTTGTTCAACCTATCATCCAAGATTGGCCAGCAGGTGGCAGCAAAGGCCGCACTCTCACTTGGGTTTCACAGGCCTGTGAGAACAGGCAGGGATGGTCTCAGGGCATATCTAGTTTCCAGAAGTCCTCTATGGCAGAGCAATGGAGAAGGCTGCGCTCCCTGCCACTCCCCCATCCCCCAACACACACACGCACACACACACAAAGACACTTTCTTTGCTAAAGCAGGGACTAGAAACCAAGGCTCCTTGGGAGTAGGAGATGGGTCTCAGGCAAGTTTTACTGGACAGGATTTGATGGATGTCCAGGGAGGTGCTGCCCTTGGGGAGGACCCTCCCTGGGATGCTCCTGGCATCTCTGTCTCAGGAGGTCAGTGGGAGGCTCAGATGCCAATCAGTGCTTGGGAATCTCTTCTGAGTTCTGCACTTGAGATCTGCTGGGCCACTACCTGCCACATGCTCCAGGTTGAAGCTGTGGCAGAAAACCAAAGAGGCCAAGGCTTCACACAGACGCAGGGAGTGGGTCCTGGTGGGTAGCAGCCAGGGCAGAGAGACAGCCATGTCTGCCTAGTTTCTTGTCTATCACAGCAAATGGGCTAAACCTGCAGAAAGCTGTTTCCCAAAGTGCTGGAGGCTGAAATCCAAGGCCAAGTTGTTGGTAGGGCTGGCTCCTCCTGTGACCTCACTTCCTGGCTTGCAGTATCTGCCATCCCCCTATACTCTTACATGGCTATCCCTCCACGTGTTACCCTCTTTTCTCAGGGTTCCAGTTAGAGCTGGATGTGGGAGCACATGTGTAGCACTCAGGAGACAAAACCAAGAGGATCATGAGTTCAAAGCCAGACTTGGCTACATAGTTAGAAAATTGGGGGAGATGCAGTAGAAAAAGCAAAAACAAAAGAATAGAAACGGACCAAATAAGGCCCAACACGACCTCTTTAGCACAACTCCCTTGCTGATGACTGAACTTTCTGCACCCTGATAAGCCTCTCGCCGATGCAATAATCCAAATCACACCAAATCAGACTGAATTAGAAAAAGCCCAGGTTTAATGAATACAAATACTTCTGGATGGCTTTCCAGCCCCCTAGAGAGGAGCCAGGAAAAGAAGACTGGAAAACCATGTATTTGTTCTCTGGGGAGCAGTTTAAATACCCTGTGGGAGTGGTGTAGGGAAAATGTGGTACAGTAGTGCTATTGGGATGTCCTGACTGATCAGGAAGCCAGAATATACTTAGAGCCACAACAGGACAGCTCTGGAGGGGGGAGCTGCAATGGAACAGCTCAGCCCTGGAGGAAAGGTAGTCCTATCAGAAGCCAGGATACCTGAAGCTGGAGTGCTGTGGGGGGTTGGTCTCTGTTAGGAATATTTCTTAATATTAGTTCCCTGACGACGCAAAAATTCCCAATCAAGCCAAATCAAAACAAGCCGAATTAAGAAATACCCAGGTTTAATAGGCGATCTGCGCTCTCGGGTTGCCCCGAGGGGGAACCCAGGAGGCCGCAGGAGGGCGACCCCCGGGAGGAAGAATGGGAGACCACGTGTTCTTCTTTTGGGGGATCATTTAAGTACCCTGGGGAGCGGTCCTGACCCCAGGGGATCAGGACCCTGGGGTCAGGACCTGGCCTACTGGGATTTGAAGTCCAGACCAGGCCTGGGGGCTGGGATAGATGCGAGGGACTGGGACCTACACTCCCAACTTAACAGTCTCCCTGCAGGATATAGGGATCCTGCTCCTCTCCTCTCCTGGGAAGCCGCCACAGCTGAGTTCTGCTCTGCTCCCTTACAGGAGCGTCCTAGCCAAGCTATCTGCTTCTTCTCTGGCCCAAAATGTTTCTTCTGCTAACACTCTGCTAGCGGAAGCCCCCTACAGAAATGTAGCAATCTCCTCTGGCTCCGGAGAAAAGTTGTTACATTTCCTCAGCTGGCCTTGCTCAGCCGGCTTCAGGAGCGTCCTAGCAAGGTTCTTCTGTTCTGCTCCGCAGACTTGCTGAGGCCTCCTAGGAAACGTCTCAGCAAGGTTTTTCAGGTCGGTCCCCTAAGGGACATCCCAGCCAAGTTGTTCTTTTCTGCAACGGCGAATGAAGGTCGTAACCCAAGACTCTTTTGGGAAAGAGATTTATTTGGGAAGGAGGAGTCCGGGAGAGTAGCTGCCTCACCTACTATCAAGTGGAGAGAGGCTTATTATAGGGCTTCTTAGGTGCAGAGTTTTCCCAGGGAGAAAGAGGATTGGTTATTTTTTTCCCTGCTCAGGAATTGGTCAGTTTAGCTGGTCAGGGCAGAGATGACTCTGACTTCATGGCCAAACTGATTCTTTGACTGGTCCTTTTTAGCTTTTTTAATCTAATCTTAGGACCAGGGCCTATTTCTTTCACTGGCTCTAATTCTAGGGACAACGTGTGTTTCTTTGACACTAGTTTCAGAGCACATGTCTTTAGTCCTGGGTTCAGGGATAAAGATGTTTCTCTCCCTGGCCCAGGTCTCAAACCCAGGATGTGTTTCTTTCTCTGACTCTGGGTTCAGAGTCAGGGTGCTCAGTGATTGGTCGATTTCCTGCCCGAGTTGTCCCTTTTACCCTACAAGTAGTCTTGAGCATCTCTGGGGAGGGGTAATAGTTTGGTGGGCTTTCTCATGGATGGAGTCTGGACTGAGGCAACTCACAGGGCAGAGGACTTGGGGTGAAACTTCACGGGAACATTCCAGACCCTTTGGCTATATGAATGCCAGGGATTGGGGTGTGGCTTCCATCCAAACATTCCAGAATCTTTGGATACATGAGTGCCAAGGGCTGAGGTGAAGCTTCCATCCTAACAAGACCCATCTCTGTTGAATATGGTCCCATTCTGAGGAGCTGAGCAAGGACTCAGCACAGAGAAACCTGGGTCATTTGATTGCAGACACCAGGCTTTGCTCAGGCAAGGGTTGCTGGAATGGCCGAGCGCCAACCTGCCACCTGCTTACCAGAACTCCAGGCTCCAGGAAGGGCGAATGGGCAGGTGTGGTGGATGGCCTATCTGCTCTCAGGGACACCTAAAGTGGTCCCTCCTCTTCTTTTCTTATTTTTTATCAAGGGGACTCCAGCAGGCTCTGCTGAGTCCCCACTTGACTGTCTAGTCCCAAACTCATCTTTCTGAAATGATGGACCAGGTGTTTTCTTTTAAGTCACCAACCAGCTCCCAAATGATGCCACAAAGACATTCGTTTTGAATAACTTAGGCCTGGCTAGCTCTTTCAGCTGAAATTGGCCTGTTTCTTCTCATCTCCCTTTTGCTTTGGGGCTAATTACCTTTCTTCCCCATATCTTACATCCACTGCTTCTCTGTGTCTGGCTAGCTGGTGGCTGCCTGGCTTTCAGTTCCAGGCAAGTCCCTCATTCTCTCCTCCTCCTCCCCTCGTCCCTCTGTCTCTTGAGCCTAGATTTCTCCTTGTGTTTATTCTTTCTGCCTGCTAGCCCTGCCTATCCTTCCTCTGCCAAGTTATTAGCCATTCAGCTTTCTATGAAACCAATCAGGTGTCTTAGGTAAGCAAGGTGAAACTGATGCAAGACATTTTTACATAATTAAACACACATTTTTACCGAGTTAAATGTAACACATCTTTGCCTAGTTAAAATGATATTCCTCAACAGAATGCTTTCTGTAAACAGAAGACTGGCTGGGTTTTACTAGAAGCCAAGAAGTCAGCCCTCAGCCTAGCAGTGAATGAATGCCTTTAACTCCAGCACTTGGGAGGCTAAGGCAGGAAGATCACAATTTTGAGGAAACCTGGGCTACACAGTGAGTTCCTGTCTCAAACAAGAAAAAACAATGTAGAGGTCCACAGTCTGCAGATACCAGGGGACAGCCATCGTCACACACCCCGCCCATCATCCCTCAAACTTGAAGGGCTGAAGTTCATGCTCCAGCTGGCTGGATCAGAGGGTTGCCTTCAGCCGCTGAGGTGGAGGTGTCTCGTGGCTTGTGGTACAGTAGCCAGACACAAACACAGACCGAACCCTCTCATCTCTTGGGCCAGACAAACTCCTGAGTAACCTGGGATAAACGCACCATTTCAAGGGCTTAGCCTTCACTATGCGTGCCTATGTGTCAATATGCCACTGATGCCGCACGGCAAAACCAGATTGCAACAGGCAACCACATGCCTCCCAGGGCCCATGACAGCCTCCCAGAGAAAGCGCACAAAACAAGCAGCAGCAAATGGGGGGCGGGCACTTGCAAGATTTGGGGAAGGCTTCACAACTCAGCCTTCAGAAAAGCCTGTCACCTAGGAACTAGGTAATTTGACTAGGATTAGTCAGAGGCAGAAGAATGACTGGGTGGTGAGAAAGGTGGAGAGGGTGTGCTACAAGTAAGATATGACAGGGGGACACAATGGGTTTTCTTTCTAGCAGGACGAGACAGGCAAAATCTTAATTTGGGAAAACTGCTCATGAACTGGGCAGAGGGGTGGGAAACTATGGCATGAAGGATCGAATTCCTGCTAAAGCTGATGAGAGGGAGGCAGTAAGTCTGTTGGCAATGGGAGTGGATAGGCAATGGAACAGGTCTGCAGTGCAGCGAACAAGGCCAGGCAGGTAGCAAGCAAAAAGGAGAGCTGGGGATGTGTCTCAGCTATGAGAATGCTCTCCAGCCTTGCATGAAGTCCTGGGTTCAATCCCCAGGACCGCATAAAGTTGGCAAAGTAAGGGACTGCAACCCCAGCACCAGGAGACAGAGGCAGGGAGGACCAGACTTAAGGTCACCCAACCTCTGGTGCAAAGCAAGTTTGAGGCCAGCCTTGTTGACAGAAGTTTCTATGCCATCCGGTTCCGCAGCCATTCAGTCCCAAAGATACACAAAGAGGTTTAATTATAGCTCAGGCTTATTATTAACTAGCTCTTACAACTTAAATTAACCCATAATTCTTATCTGTTTTACCACGTGGCTTGGTACTTTTTCTCAGTAAGGCCTTCTCATCTTGCTTCCTCTGCTTCTGACTGGTGGGTGACTGCAACTCTGCCTTTCCTCTTCCCAGAATTCTCCTAGTCTGGTGGCCCCACCTATGCTTCCTGCCTGGCTACTAGCCAATCAGCATCTTATTAAACCGGTATTAGTGACAAATCTTTAACAGCACAACCTGGAACATGAACCACCCTGTCTCAATAAAACAAAGGAAAAGGATTGCAAGAAGACTCAGCAGGGAAAAGACCTTGCCCCCAGCTTGACAGTCTGAATTCCATCTCTGGGACCCACATGGTGTAAGGAAAGATCCAATGTTTGCACACTGTCCGCAAGTTGTCTCAACATTTGTGTGCTGTGGCACACCTGCCTCCTCTCACTCTCTGTGCAACTAAGGATTTTTGAAGAAAATGAGGTGCAGAATTGAAGCTGCTGGTGCCTGTGGCACCAGGGACACAGGAGCCACTGTAAAGCACAAGGAGGAGTCTGAAAGCATGGGGTGGAGGGACAGAAACTCCTGAGAACAGACTATAGGCTTCCAGCATCAGGACTTTAACACTTACTTTTCATGCAACACAAATCCTGTGTGAGTGAGTGCTTTGTGAAGAGCTGTGCTCACATGGAAGGAACTTGAGGTGATTAGCTTTTGATGAACACAGTTCCAATTTCCAGTCAAAATATTTAAAGGAAGCATAACAGGCAGCGTCTACTAGGAACTTTACTACCTAACTGAAGCACTTTCTTAAATTGTCAGATACCTGCTGGCAGTGTATCCTGACATTGCAGACTCCTCTAGACTTCTCTAGAATCAAGGTGTTCTTTCCTTCCAAACCAAGTGCCCACAGGAGCCACACACGCCACTGCCACCCCTCTGTCCCCAGCTGCCCTGAAGGCAGAAGCAGTTTTAACTTAAGACACAATGAGGCCATCCTATAATGGTTTGAACACACACACCCTTAACACTGCCACTCACCTTTCATCTTTCACTATGGGCCCGTGCTGGAAGACAAGGACTTAGCAGCGACACGGTACATTCACGGTGACTGTCCACCATCTCCAAATGTAATCAGCTGTATTGTCACCAAGCACTCAAATGTGCCTGGGATAAACTGAGGCTTGGATGTTACAAAGCTAATTAAAAACAAACACATTCAATTACCAGAAAATTCTTAACTATATGTTAAATAATGTGGGTAAAATATAAGACTTTCATTTATTGAGACAGGATCTCACCACATAGCCCTGAAGAGGCCAGAACAAGCAAATGTGAAAGTCTGGCCTTGAACTTGTGATCTGAATCTCAGCTTCCCAGTTGCTGGCACTATAGGTGGGCAACACCAGTTCAGCTGAATATTTAAAAATACTGATGCTATGTAACTGAAACAGTATTCATGAATATACTGGCTACATTATAAAACAAACACTATAAAAATTACTACTGAAATTTCTTAAATCTGCAGGTGGCTCATGTTCTAAACACCCATTCCGACAACAGTAGCAGATACAACTTTCCTTCCTATGAAACACCGCTTTTCTCATCTACTTCATAAGCAGCATTTATTCATCAACTTTTTACCTCTCCCACCTACCCCAGGCTTAGGCTGTGTAAGCCAGCTGGCTCTGGGCAGTTCCTGGACTTAGGAGTGCTTATTTCTTGGCTGCTTTCGAAAGAGATACTAATTGAAAGGTTAATCAAGCCAGTCACACGTCTGTGTTAGTTAAATAAACATCCTGTCCCTGAACAGGTGACAGATGTGTGACATTCCACCAAGACTGTTGAACCTACATACACCACCTGCTTCCAGGGTTGTCGAGGACACACGACGGCACCCGGCAAATCAGACTGGCCCTGTGTCCACAGTTCTGCTCACCCAGATCCCCATACTGGAAGTTATTTCATAGGAATAAACTTGACCAAATCAAAGGCAGTGAGTTTCTCAGGTTGCTTAGACAGATACATGCTTCCGAGCAGATACTCCATGACAGTGTGCGAAGACACCGCCTACCTGTGCAGTGTTCTAACCGAAACTGCCAGTAGGACTGTCTCAGAAAGTTCAACAGAAGTTTCTACAGGTGACTAAGCAAACCACCCCAGCGTAAAGTCACATCAGGTCACCAAAAAGTCAGAGATCAAGGGCTAGCAAGGAAACAAGTAGGTGGAAGACATTGGTCCTTCCTGTGAAGGACGACACTGGTGCCCACAGAGCACTGTGCCCACCATGCGTCAGACTACAACCTCAGTACAGCAGAGCGGGCTGTGCCCAGCCAGGGGACAAGGCTTCCAGTTCACTTCCTGGAGCCCAGTTAGCACACCAGTGAAGGGTAGCTGCTTATGGAATACCATCAAAACATTTCTGGAGAAAAGTTACTTCAAAAATACTCTGCTATCTGCTGAGGGCCATGTCTGGGTCTGTGATGATGTCTGTGGCCTGTGTTACCACAGGGGTCAGAGAAAAATGCATGTTAAAATCCCAATGGCAGTGCTGAGTTGGCTCCACCCCTCACTGGCCTTCAGCTAGCCCTGCCCTTCCCTGGTCACTGCAACAGGAGGGCCCCAGCCCCCACCATAAGCCTGGGAGAGCTTGATGGCATGAGCGCACGAGAGCTGGCTCTGCCCCTTGCCTGAAGGGGACCATCCTAGTGTTCCAGACCAACATCCTGGGCTTTGGGTTGGCCCACCCTACCACCTACCCTATTTATGACCTGCTGGAGTGCATGAAGGGACTGGTCCTGTGGAACAATAACTGCAAGATCTCCATGACTTGGGCAACCACAGAGTATCCCAGAGTTTTGATGAGGGTCCAGTGATGACTGTGAGGCACAGGCCTTGAACCACTGACTCTGCAATGAGCATTTTGCAGGTGGGGCTCACTGGACAAAAGGGTCTACTGCACGATACACGGCAACATCCAATCCCACAATGAAAAGGTGTTGGAAAGATGGAGGAACAAGATGGGTTTTTGTTTGTTTAGTTCTTAATGTTTTTGGGAGGGGGTTCTTTAGTAGGGTATGCTGCAGGGGTGAGGGGCAGACATGAGGGACTGAGAGGTGAGTAGGATTGGGGTACACGCTGTAAAATTCCCAAAGAATCAATAAAGAAATATGTTAAAAAAAATTACCGTGAAACTTCTCAAAATGCTATTCAGTTTGAAGAAAATCATTTAAGTTATGCAAAGAATATGAAATTATAAATAATCACTCAATTCTAAGTTCAAAAGTACATTTATTTAAATGTGAGCAAGTTATCAATATAAAAGAAAAGAGTAAGAAATAAAAATAAACAAAGTACAAAACATCTCAAATCTTACATCTATAATTTAGACAGCAAAGTCTTTATTTACATAATTTTATTTGTAGATGAAATTTCATACAGTTTTCTGAAAACACATAAAAACCTGGCAAATTAATAATCGAAGACTTAATGTGGACTCTTAAGCATATAATACAAAACATAATTTATGTTTCCTAGAATAAGATCACACATCTTAACACGATGCAGTCAGTATTACATCTGTCTTCCTGGTAGAGGTCTCTCCCTAAGGCAGAGCTGGAAAACAAGCCCTCTGCAGGGAGGGAGTCCTGGTGTGCATGCTGCCAGCAGCTACCCTTGTGCTCCAGGCTCCAGGCCCACAACACACAAGAGGCCTTCAATTAAATTTATATGTGGCTTTGTTGAGGAAAACAGTCTTCATACACAAGGCAGCAGGGTCACAGTAAGTCAGAGCATCTATGTGACAGGCAGCGCTAGTGAGCACCTCCCGCCAAGACAGTCAGTCCATCCCACACTCCAACACCCGGGT
>LOEQ01004520.1:92713-106888 GCA_001685075.1 Bramus lutescens
GGGCATTTAGGTTGTTTCCAGGTTCTGGCTATGACAAACAATGCTACTATGAACTAATGTTTTATATTTAAATACAGTTACATCAGTTTCCCTTTCTTCTTTCCAGCCTCTTCTATGTTCCCTTCCTTCAACCCCTACCTTGTCCCTTACCTCATTCTCAAATTGGTAGCTTCTTTTTCTTTGATGATTATTGCTAAGTGTGTGGGCTCACATGTGTGTGTGCCTGAAATACATACACAAATACATGAATACAACCTGTTAATAAGCCTGTGCTTGTTGTTTGTGTGTATATGATTTCAAGGCTGACCATCATGGCAGGAAGCATAGAAGCACGTAGGCAGGTACACACTTCCTCCAACAAGGTCACACCTCCTAATCCTTCCCAAAACAGTACCACCAGCTAGGGACTAAGCATTGAAGTATATGAGCCTTTGAGAACCATCCCTAGTCAAACCACCACAAAGGCTCTCCATGAGTTTTACTACCTAGAGTTTATCATAGGCTACCCTCAGATTTGGAGGCTCCTCTTCCTTAAACCAAAAACTCCCAACCATTATATTTCATGTCTGTGTTAGTACAAAGACACATATAATATAGGCAGATTCATTATTTTATATTCATTCATTTTATTTCCTTCTTACTTGCTAAGAAGAATGACATTTTGTGGCCTCTTAAATGTGTCATAAGCCTAGGCATGTACTTATTATGCTTAACAATAAGTTGGCTGTGGCTTATTGAGGACTAATTCAGAATTCCACAAGTAGACTGGCAGCCAACAATGCCTGGCAGATTGTTGAGGTCCCACAATTAATGAGCAGAAGCAGATAGTTAGAATTCCTCCAGTGCTCAGACAGGATTCTGTCTAATCACAGCACCTGCAGTTTGCAGTGAGTTGCTCATTTTTAATAATTGTTTTCCTGTCTTTGAATTACAAAACATTGTTGGTATAGTTTATCTGCAGTTACCATGGGATTAACTCTAGAAAGCATAATGATACCGAATATGTATTTCTCCATATTACAATTATCATATTTTAAGAAGATATTATTGCAGTTCAAATGTCAACTATTCAGCCCCTTATTAATAAAGCATATACATTTAAAGCATATTAATAGGTAGATTTCTATCTATCTATCTATCTATCTATCTATCTATCTATCTATCTTAGATATTCCTCCATGTTGGTTGTCAGAGAATAAATATGATAATTAAGTCTTCTTTTATAAAGTATACTCAAATGACTCACATAGTTTTTTGCACTTTTTTGAACTCTGAAGAGTTTAATTTGAATGCTGAAGATCTCATTACTGCAGTAGACTAACTAGAACCAGGAGTGAAGGAGGTGTGGCAAAATACCTTGATAGACTGTTTATGAGATAGGAGAGAGAGAAGACTGAAGAGATTATGTGTACATTTGGAAAAGAATACCCATGACTAACCAAAATTTTGGAAGCTTCATAGTGGAGCTGAATGCTGACCCTTCAGTCTACCCCAAGAAAAAGTACGTATCAGAAGGGACTGTCTCCTACATTTATAACCAAACTTAATAATAACTTACAATGTAAATGCCAATTATCTTTTATGCCAGGATGTAATACTGTTTCTTTCTGTGATTAGAATATTATATATCACTCTGGCTGGTCTACCTGAATGATCACATTAATAACAAATGTTGAAATAGGTTTTCCTATTTCCTGATGTTAGATGTTAAATGCAAAAGTATCAATGTCAAGAAAGACTTACCAAGAAAATGTCTCTATTTGATATTAACCTGATTTGTTTGTGTAGTTGTTGTCTACATTTTAATCTAACTGGATCCAGAGGTTTGAAAGTTCACATCGGTAGAAGATGGCTCAATATTAGCTCCCAATGTCTTAGCCATCATCCTAGGCCATCGGTTACGTTTTAGTCTGTGAGATGAATGTTTACAGGGAAGCTGTTGGGTTGTGGGGGCACACACATTCAAGTGGAACCTGTCATATGGGGGCACACACATTCAAGTGGAACCTGTCATAAGGGGGCACACACATTCAAGTGGAACCTGTCATAAGGGGGCACACACATTCAAGTGGAACCTGTCATATGGGGGCACGCACATTCAAGTGGAACTTGTCATATGGGGGCACGCACATTCAAGTGGAACCTATCATGTGGTATGTTTTTCATTTAGAAAGAACTATTAACCACTCCAGAGGGGTGAGAAGATTTTGAATAACTCATAGAGAAGGAAAAACAACCACTTTAATTTAAATATAGTTACTAAACTCAACATATCAAGCTAATGATGTTAGTACAGTTAAGCACTTAACAAAATTATATAGTTAAATATTTATAGTTCAAAATCATGATCACTTTCCTTTTTCTGCCATTCTGCCCCTATTTAAATGTGCCATAATATTTTTATGTGGGATTACAAAAGCTCATGAATAAAATATAAGAATCCTTAATTTAATGGTACAGAAGCTTTCTTTCATTGTATCAAATAGTGAGGCATCCTGCCAACTAACAGAAACAGCAACTGAAAGGTTTTGGTTGATTTGAGAAGTTCAGATAAGGCTGGGAAAAGGACTAATACATGGGAGATCAGAGAAATTCCTTTCACCTTTCTACAAGGATGAACTTTCTTTTTTTAAAAATTACATGTATTTACTGTTTGTGTGCTTGTGAGTGTGTATGTATGCATGCACATGGTGCAACTTGCAGGAGTTGCTTCTCTACTTCAATCATGGGTTCTGGGATCCAGACTGGAGTTGTCAGGTTTGCTGACAAGTGCTATTACCCACTGAGCCATCTCGTTGACCGAAGAGGAATTTTGTAAGTTAAATAGAAGGAATTGTACCCAAGGGATGAATGGCTATTTAACATGAATAGAATATTTAGCCGCTTGGTAAAGAGGCTGTAAAAAATTCAAGCAGCATACGGCTGGACATTCTGACTTTAATCTTGGGATTTTGTGATTCTTTATTTGGAATATTAACAGCTGTTGTTCACCTGCTTCAGATTTATTAATAGTGGTTACTGGAAAAGCAACCATCATTTTTTCACATGCCAAGTGAAAATGACTAAAAACAAGTGTGAGGTATTATTATTATTACACAATTTTCCAACATAAAAATGAAAATTAGGTGTCAGTTCATTCCATTGCAATAAGTCATGCCACAGATTTGCTGACTTACAGTTGTAGTGCAGACAGAATGATTCGGAATTATGAATTACAATGAAGCCATTCCCAAGTTTCCTGTAAAGCTCCAAGTAAATATACAGCCCTGAGAATTACCATTCCTAAAAGGAAACCTTCCCCTGCAGAGAGATGGCAGTGGATTTCAGACTTGTGTGAGCATCAGAGCCACTCTGGGAGGTTATTCAGCATCAGCTGCCTCCTCCACACCTGAGACTGACTCACTTTGGCTGGCACCTGCCCTGTACACTTCCCTATTTATAAGATGCTCCCACCAGTGATTCAGATGTGCTTAAAGTTTGCGAGTTGGTGATCTATCTCTGAAGAATAATATTTGCATTACATAATAAGAAATCTAGCAAAATTATTCCTAGAGAATTACACATAAATGTTGAGCTTTAGTTTTATATTACTTTTGGACATTTATGTATGTAGGTGGGTTTTTTTTTGCCTTCTTGCATGTCTGTGCACCACCTTTGTGTTGAGTGCCCACAGAGAACAAAAGTCCCCTGGAAATATAGTTACAGACGGTTGTAAGCCTCCACATGAGTGCTGGGAATTGAATGTGGATCCTTGGGAAGAGCAGTCAGGGCTCTTAACCACTGAGACATTTCTCTAAGGCCCAAGCTTTATTTTTAAACATAATGCACCTTTGTGGTTATCAGACAGTAGCAAAGTTCCAGAAGGAGAAATGGTGTCCATTATAAAGGTAATAACAAATTTATGTCCAGCTTTGACTTAATTTAAAACAATATACTGGTTTAGAGTACACACAGGTCAAATGGGTGTCAAATTGCAGCTATGTTGATGAAATCTTGGCTAAGGGGCTTCGCTTTGCTAACCCAGATTCCTCATCTGGAAAAGGAACGAGACTGATCATTTATGCCATAGGGGGATCATTGCAAGCATTAAATGAGATGATGTAAAGGAGGCAGCAGGCAGAAAATAATGGAAATACTGTTACCATTGTGGTGACTAGTCACAAGGAATGGTTTCAGTGTGCAATGTGACCATATATTTATCCAGGGATGGGTGAAATATCCAAGTTATCCATTATGCACAGTACCACCATTTTTTTTCATCTATTTCACCTAGGAATTAGTTGATGCCATTCAGAAATGAACTCTCATAAGTTTATTTTTCAGAAAAAGTAGTTACAAGGCCATCCTTCTCTATTATATAGTGAGGTAAAGCATCACTAGGCTACATGAGTCCCTGTCTCACATTTTTAAAAATTTCTTCAGTGGTTAGATATCTCTCTCATAACTCTCATAATTGAGAAAACACAGTAATCATAAGAGAGTCTAAGGTTTAGAAGACCAAATCTCATAACCCTAACCAAATTTTTCCCTCAAGACCAGATTGTTGGGGCTTCACAGATTGCCCAGTGGTCAAAAGTACATGCCACACAGCCATGAAGACCTAAGCTTAGATCCTAGAAGTCACAAAAAAAACCCCAAAAACCTGGACGTAGTCTCATTAGGGCCTGTAACCCAGCACTGCTGCTGTTAGAGGTAAGAGGATGCCTAGCCTCCCCACCAGAGAAAAGCTATAAAAGTAGGCGGAGAGTGATAGACATAACCCACCTTTGGTCTCTACGTGAGCACACAGGGCACATACACATACACATGCAGAGATATTGTCTAAACTACTTAGGAGCCCCAGAGATGGCTCAACAATAACAACTGCGCAGCCTGACAACCTGAGTCCAACCACTGGAATTTCACCTAAAAACTGGATGGATGCAGTGGCACCCAGCTGTAATCCTCACTCACCTACTGAGAAATGGGAAGTAGAGACAAGAGAATTGGGCAGAAGCTTACAACTCAGCTAGCACAGCAACAGAGATGAGAGATCCTGCCTCAAAACAAAAGGGAAGGAAAGCCAACTCCCCAAAACTTGTCCTCTGACCTCCATCCATCCACTGTGGTGCATGCATACACACACAATGTGCACACATACATACTTTAAATAAGCAATTTCATGGTGATGAAAGCATGTCTTAATATCAGACAGAAAAAGCAATAGTAATATCAGTAACCAGCTTCAGTCAGTTCTTTATGACCAGAACCCTACAATTTAAGTAAAAAAATTTCAGGCAGTCTTTAGAAACTATTTCCAATAGTGAAACCCAATGTTTCTAACGTAGACTCAACTGTCTCAAAAAGCAATTTTGTATTTCATACTTCATGATTCCTAGTAGATAAGAGTAGGTGATATGAGGGCAGAGAGTCGTGAAGAGTGAAGTCTCTGAAAGAGGTCAACAGTGCTGCGGGTAGAGTCGCCCAGACTCCTACTCCTGTTCCTCGGCACTCTGGTCACTCGAATGGGGGGATCCTGATGAGCTGCTGCAGGTACCATGGATGCTATCGTAATTTTCAACACACATCTATCAAATAATGGATTATAAAAGGTATGCTGGGTACTGAGAGTACCCAATTATCTAACAATGACTGTGTAACAAATTATGAAGTCTTGTAGTTAATGACCCATGTGTATGGTTATGAACCCTACTGGCAGTAAAAGAACCTCATTGGTGGTGTGGCAAAGTCTTGGTAAAGAAGCTCTTCTTTTGATAGAAAAATGGGTGTTAATTGGCAGCAGCAGCTAAGAAGTATGGATGTCTGGTAAGAACAGGCACCTGGTTCTTATGTATACATTTTAATTTCATTAAAAAAAAACCCAGTAGCTCTTTGTCCTGTAGTCCAATTATTCAAAAACTTTGTACTAATTTTTGAGTTCTGAGGATACTAGTCAAGTGTTCCACCTCTATATTATACATCGACTCCTTTTTTAGTAGTCTTGTTTCTATTTCAAGATAGGTTTCACTGTGTAGCTCGGGTTGCCTTTAACTTGCAATCAAACTGCCCTAGCTTTCTGAGTAGTTGGGATCACAAGTGTGCACTACCACATCCAGCTTCAGCATTTCCTCTTCAGGCTGCACAGACCTAAGGGCTGGAGATAGTCTAGTGGCTACTTTTCCTAGTTACTTCTGTGAAGACACCATAACCAGGGCAACTTATAGAGAAGTGTTTATTTAGGGCTTACAGTTTCAGATGATGAGTCCATGACCATCATGGTGGCAAGGGTAGCAGGCATGGAGCAGCAGCTACAAGGAGGAGGCAAAGAAAGCTAACTGGGAAGGGTGTTAGCCCACCCCACTGGCACACATCCTAATCCTTTCCAACAGTTCCAACAGGGGCCCAAGTATTCAAATATGAGCCTATGGAGCTATTCTTTTTCAAACCATGACACTACTCACAATTTAAATATAGCTGCTTACACTATACCATGGTCAAGGGAGTGCACAGAAGTATTCTATACAAATCTGCAAGAGAAGAATGAAGTAAGATAGGGCGCTCAAAGCAAGAGTATTTGGGGAAGAGCTAGGATGAGGGGTGAAAGAAAAATAGAAGAGGAGGGGAAAGTGTTCTCAACACAGTGAGTTTGAAAGCTTGGAATGAAGTTGCATAGTGGTTCACGGAGATGGCCTGAAATATGCTCTGTCACAGTGTATGGGTGGGGGATGGTGTGGTCTGCGTGTGTGATGTTGAGTTGAAAGGAGTCTGGAGAGAAAATACAAACCATGACAGTAAAGGTAAGTAGTCTGAACTTTATCCTGAAGCCTGAGGTGATATGAACATCACCCACATTGGAAGGCTCCTTTCAGCTGGTCACAAAGGATAAATGAGAAGATAGTAATTCTTTTAAACTCCTGACTCAAAGACACTTGTGAAATAGGATCATAAGATTTTGTCATCAAAATAGTTATTTTCTCAATTTACTGAAGCCTTATTAAAGCACCAGGAAATTCCAGTTAGGTCACTAGCAGCAGTGAGCAGAGGTCATTAACTCTGAACAGATCCTGGGCCAAAATGAAGTGAGTTAAACTTTGGTTTCTACCATATATAATGGTGTGTCATTCCTTTTTCTCTAAGGTCTAACTACAAAATATGAGGCACACAGTGGTTTTGTTAACACCAACAATAAAACAATTCCAATGAGGCCAAAGTGATGAAGGAAGCCTATAGTTGTCTGGATGAATTTTATATTTAATATGTGCTATCTGAAATTGATAGTGCCATGTAGAAACCATGGTTTCACCAATCCTTCAGACTGAGGCAATCAACCCTAATCTGCTGTGGGAGCTCACAGACGGGATCCGTTCCACCTTGACCAAAGGTCAGAGAGTTCAGGCCACTTCTTGCTCCTTCAAGGTTAGGACGGAAGGTTTGACCCAGGGTGTGGCTACTAACACAGTGTTTTGGCTTAGGGTGTGGTTACTTGATGCTTTGGGTATTGAGAAGGTGACTGTTCGTTCCTTGTATCGGTTCCTTGTTTCACGGTAAAGCAGTCTTTTGGCTTCCCCCTCCTGTTCGGACTAGGGTATATAAAGCCTAAGAGAAATGAATGCAGGATGGATTTTTGTGTCTCCGTCTTTTCTTTTGTATCTTTATTTTTCTACCTGCCATTTCTTAATCCTCTTGCTTCCCTCCAAGCATGGACGAATAAGTCCGGCAGGGTATGGCTGAGTCGCCTGGACACAGGAAAGGCATACCCACCCAAAAGAAATCTTAGAAGCCACTGATGCACAGCCTCATCTTCCAGTCACCTGCTTTTAAGGAACTTAAACAGTAATAAATTCTAATCAACAAGCCAAAAGGATTTGTCAAGCTAGTGCCATTGCAGGGTTGCAAAGTTGGCTCAACATACACAAATCAGAAAATGTAATTGGGCACAGAAATAGACTTAAGGACAGAGGCCACATCATCATCTAAATTCATGTAAAAAAAAAAAGTTAAATATCACTTCACAATAAAAGACCTTAGCTGGGCGGTGGTGCACTCGGGAGGCAGAGGCAGGCAGATCTAAGTGAGTATGAGGCCAGACTGGTCTACAAGAGCTAGTTCAGGGACAGGCCCCAAAGCTACAGAGAAACTCTGTCTTGAAAAACAAAACAAAAAAGATGTGGGGGGTAAAACTAGGAATAGAAGGAACACACCTCACATAATAAAGACTATACATGATAAACCTACAGCAAACATAATTCTAAATACGGAAGAAATGAGAGCATTTCCTCTAAAATATGTAATGAGACAAGGGTGCCCACTTTTTTTCATATTAGTGCCCAAAGTTTAGAACAATAAAAAAATTAAAAGGATATAAATAGGAAAAGAAATCAATTTATCCCTACTTTCAGAAGACATAATCATGTACTTAAATTAAGACTCCAAAGATTCCACTAGAAAACATAAAACTAAGAAAACACTTTCAGCGGCATATGAAATCAACACATAAAATTGGGAATTTTGCTGTATTCCAACAATCATTTTCTGAGGCGGAAAATCCCATTCATGACTGCTCCAAAATTTTTTAAATATTGGCCCGGGGAGACGGCTCAGTCAGAAATGCACTTGACGCACAAGCATAATGGACTAAGTTTAGAAGCCACCAACCCACATAAAAGCTGTATGTGGTGGCACATGCCTATAATACCAGTGAAGGTAGAGATAGGTAGATTCCTAAAGCTTGTAGGGTGGCTAGTCTAGTTCAATCAGTAAGCTCCATGTTTGGTATGTTCCAAAATTTAAGGTGAAGAGCAAGAGAGGAAGATGCCCAGCATACATCTCTATACACTCAGCATAGTCATGGGAAATGAATGACAATGTTTAGTGACAAAGTGTTTGATAATGCCATGGGGAAAACTATTACTTTGTATCCTAATATTAAAAGGAATGAAAAGATGAAACCTGAAGTATCCAGAGATGGTAAGATCAAGCAGCTTGAAATGGACTTCCCTTCAGAGACCAGGCTCCTTTTTTCTTGACTATCCCACTATCAAAGAAAGCAGCCTCCAATGACTCTAGAAATATGTGCCCAACAACAGACTTCCTAGGAAAATTAGCTTTATGCTTATTTTAAAGATATTATTGAAAAGGGAGTTGTAAGTCTCTGAATTTAAATAATTAGGAAGAAAGCCAGAATTCTCTCTTAACTTTACATTCAAATTAGGAGTCTCATATTCTTTGTGTGCTCCTTACTATGAAATGCTGTACTTATGAATAAAGGAAGGGATTTCTGTAGTACTTTTCTTACAAATTTTCTGTTTGAGCTGGGCAGCAGATGTTTGTGCCTTTAATTCCAGCACTTGGGAGGCAGAGGCAGATCTCTGAGTTCAAGGATAGTCTGATCTACAGATCAAGGGCAGGGCAGCCAGGGATACACAGAGAAACCTGTCTTGAAAACAAAACAATAACAACAACAACAACAAAACAAATTTTAAAAACTCCAAATTTTCTGCTTTATAGTTAAATTGAATTAAACCTTCTATATTATCAAAATATTTATAAATATTATGTAGCATGTAATGCCTAACTCAAAGTTTAAAACTAATATATTAAACAATATAGGATTTATATATGTAATATATTACATCACACACAAACACACCTGCCTAACAACAATACTGGGAAGTAACCTCAAGCAGAAAGTGCTCTTAACATCTGATCTCTCTCTCCAGATCCATGGGTGTTTTCTGAGACAATGTCTTGCTATATAGTCCAGTTTGCCTTGAACTTACTATGCATACAACACTGGCCTTAAATGCATAGCTTTCCTCCTGCCTCGGCTCTCAAGTGCTAGGACTGCAAGTGTGTGTCACCATACCTGCTTCAGTCTTTAGACGAAAAAGACAATCTCTGCTATTAAGGAGAAATCTGAGAGAAAACCCTCAATGTCTTGCTATGTCAAAATAAAATTTAACTAGGACTTCTAATTTTCCTACTTTATCTATAATTATAAAGGACAGTACTACGGACATAAATTCGTTTGGAGCTGTTGTAGCAAAGATAAATGAAAACACAAACACAGCAGGCACAAACATGTAAGATAATAGATTGCTATCAGAACACCCAGAACTTTACAAAAGCTGATCAAAACATTCATGTAAGATTGAATGTTTTGTACAAAAGAAACACACATTAGACACTTATCCTAAGTAGTAAATTCTTTGAAAAACCACAAGACTGACACATTTAAGGGTAATAGGAACTCCTATTTTATTAGATGTCTATCCAAAGGCTATCTTCTTTACTCAGCTGTGTTAACTATTCTGGATGAGAACTACCAGGAAATGGTGAAGATCAAGGCTACCTGCTTTCCTACTTCCTAGCTGTGGAGTGGTGAGCAGATCAGTTACCTTCTGAGCTTTCATTTCCTCCCACCAAACAATCATAGTACCCACTGCACTGGTGCTGAGAGGAGGAAGAGACCACAGGGAGTGGTAAGCTTTTACTATCTCCAAGCACCTCTTTCTCTGCTGGCTCCTCAATTTCATCTAAGGCTTTCTTTGCTTGTGTTCTTCACTCATGTCTTCGAAACGCAGTAATATATGTACATTATCAAAAAGCTAAAGAATAAGAAAAATGTTTATTAATGTAAATATAATCACTAACAACTGTTGGGAGAAAAATAGAGAAAATAGTTACAATAAAAATCTGACTCTAGTAAGTTGCTAGAATGTTGTAAGGGCTCAGGAACAAACACAGCTCTGCTGTGCTTCACATAAACAGTTCTCAAAGTGCTGACCCGATCACAAACTGTGACTCAGCAAAATCTGCTAGAAAACAACAGATTTACTGAATACTAGTCCAAATAAAGGGATTTGATGCTCATCTGAACACAGAAATTCAAAGCAAATAATCTACTAATGCTGTATATGTTGGCAATCTTCAAGATCTAGAGTATACAAAAAGGTCAAATCAGGACAAGATGAAGGCACTTACGCCTATTAGAGATTGCAGATTAACTTCAGCTTCTGGTCTTCAGGAATGTAAAACTTTCAGTGTGACATAAAATAGTGACTAAATATGTCAAGGCACATTAGGCAGAGGTTTATCAAGATCACCTTTCCATTGTGGAAACAAAGGAGGTTGTTCAGTGTAATGAGGATTTAGTATTTTGGGATACTGAAATGAAGTTAGATTCATAACTCATAATCTGTGTAAATAAAACCCACTTTACTTGAAAAATCTTTCTGTGCCTCAATTTGAAGTATTTAAATATAAGGTCTCCAGGTCCTAGGCCAGTGCCTTCTCTAGTATTATGTGTGACTTTGACTGTACTATGGAACACTTTGTCTTGAGTCCTTAAAATGAAAACTCTAGCTGTTGATGTAGCTCAATGTTAAGTGTGTGAAATCAGTATGTGAAACCCCTCATTAAACCACCAGCACACAAAACCAAGCAACCAAGCAAGCTACAAACCTATCCCTAGACTGCCTAACAACATAAGCAATTCTAAACCTAAAAGTTCCTTAATTTCCTATGAGATAGTTCAGGGAATTTATTTCTTCTCAGCTAACCACACCCCTACCTACAAAGGAGTACTTTTGGCATATGGTTTGTGTTAAAAATGCAATCTGCAGTTATTGGGTAACCACTGTATAGTGCCAGTTTCATTAAGCAATCACACACACACATACACACACACACGCTTTTTTGAAACAAGGTTTCTCTGTAGCTTTGGTGGCTGTTCTGGAACTAGCTCTTGTAGACTAGGCTGGCCTTGAACTCACAGAGATCTGCCTGTCTCTGCCTCCCAAGTTCTGGGATTAAAGGTGGGCGCCACCACTGCCTGGCTAAGTAATAATATTTTTAGGTAAAAAAAAAATTATAGGAGATGGGGCAGTTGATGTGGGAATCCCCTCTGTATGCTATGAATATGTTTTACTACCACTGGTTAATAAATAAGTTGCTTTGGCCCATAGCAGGGCAGAATACAGCTAGGCTGAAAGAGATATTGAGAGTACGTGGAGTCAGAAAAACAAAATGTAGCTGCAAAGGAGAAAGATGCCAGAATAGAACCTTACCCAGTAAGCCACAGCCTCGTGACCACACACACACATTAATAGAAATGGGTTAATTTAAGATGTAAGTTAGTTAATAAGAAACCTGATCTAACAAGCCAAACAGTGTTGTAATTAATATAGTTTCTGTGTGATTATTCAGGTCTGGTTGTCTGGGGAAACAAAAAAACAGCCTCCGCCTTACAAAATGGTACACAAATGCGGGGTTAACATACATGACCAGAAACACACTTCAGGTCCAGATACTTGTATGCCCACTTGGGGTCAAGAGGAAAGTAGCTGAGAGTATGTCAGCAGCTCAGCACCCCTACCTGGGCAAGCAGCCAAATCGGGTCTGCTAGGTGCATAGGCAGCAGAGCATGGCGGATTCCCACCGCCATACACAGATATCTCCAGGCCGTGCGGTGCACTGCATGGCCCATTTAGTTAGTTTACTCAGACAAAAAGGGTTTATGTGCGGCATGCTCCTACCCAGAGTTAAAGTGGCAAGCGTGGCTCCTACCCTGCGGTCCCAGAGCTTGTGGTAAAGGTGCCTCTGCCATACTGAAAGGCTGAGTGAGGCGGAGTCAGCATCCATGGCCACTGTGACCAAGCTGCTTACCATTTTAAAAGCACTCCTGGTCAGAAAATGACTACAGATATGCTATGAGGACAGATTCAGATGAGAAATACCTCCAAATGGGTCAGTGTTGGATAAATGTATGTAGGTTTGGGAGAGAGAAGAAAAAGAGTACAGTTATAAAAAGTAAAGTCTTTAAAGAGACAGTAAAAGTAATATAAAAGACTACAGTCACTGATTAAAGGAGTAATAGAAAATAAGCCACATAAAGATGGAAAATAAACAGTATCTGGACTATGCATATATTGTTTTCTTTCACCTTTTTGACTGCAGAGAGACATTTGATTCTAGGGGCTGCTAAGTTAAATCAACATAAAGGTATCTTAACTTCAAAATTTGTGTCTAAGGATATATTGCTTTGGAAAAGAGGTTCTGCTTTTGTTTCCACAGAAGATGAGAACCTGTAGATTCCTTCCAAGCTAATGTGGTTTGATGAAACAAGAGCCCCCAGAAGTTCTCTAAAAATACTTCACCCAAGAAAAGGCAGGAAACAGTTTGAAGAAAACTACACCCAAATTCCCAAAACGACTTTTTATAAGTGTTTGTTTTCATTTAAAGGGAGATATGATATAAAGAGATGAATACCTTGCATTGGTATGGATCTTGATCTACTGATACAAATTTAAGGTCGATTTTATTACACTGTGTATGTATATTTAAGGTATTGTGTTTGTGCCGCTCATTTAAAAATGTAATGTATAATTAAGAAATACAGATTAATAATCATCTGTAATAATCAAACATTTAATTATGTTAGTTGGGTTTATCTCTAATATATAGATATATTTCAGATAGATAATCTTCAACACTTCAGAGACCTACAAAATATGGCATTTAAAATGTTTTAAGAACTTAGACTTTTCTCGACATTGAAACATATCTGCTTCTGGCAGCACCAATTACTTTAAGAGAATGATGGGCATTGAAGAGGCTCCTTATGGAGTTTGTTAGTCATTTGGGTAAGAAACTGTTCTTATCGGGACTGCTTGATGGTATGCTTCATGAACTAGACATGCAGGAAAAGTGAATAGTGAACTTGCCTAAAGAAGGTAAGAGTCCTTCAGGGCTCCTGATTCACCAAGGAAACTGCCAGACATTCTGCAGGACACAGAAGAAAGCAGCTAATGGACTTTGCCAGTACAAGGCAGAATAGATCTTCAAATTTCCTGCTTCATGGAAAAGCCTGCCAGATAGTATTGGCCTGTAGGATGAAGATAGTTGCCGCAACATTACAGAAGAACTTTAGTTGACTGTCCAGGCAGTGAGATGTCTCTGTTGGTAGAGGTTGCTCGCTCATTCCTGGCTGCCCAGATCTGAAATAACCACTCAGAAACTGTATTGTTTGTAATACTGTTTGGCAAATAGCTTAAGCATATTTTTAGCTAGCTCTTATATCCTAAACTAACTCAACTCCATTAATCTGTGTATCACCACGTACCTATGGCTTACTGGGTAAAGTTCTATCCAGTGCCCGGCATCTGTCTCTGGCGGAGCTACATGGCTTCTCCCTGA
>LOEQ01004521.1:44678-56222 GCA_001685075.1 Bramus lutescens
TCCATGGTCTCTTAGTTTCTGCAGCACATCTATCCAAGACCTTCTGGCTTTCATCATTTTCATAGAGAAGTAAGGTGTAAGTCTCATAGGTTTACCTTTATAAGTTACTTGACCTTTTTCTTTGCAGCCCTTAATATTCTTTCTTTATTCTGTATCTTTTGGTTTTTGATTATTATATGGCAAGGGGATTTTTTTTTGATCCAGTCTATTAGTGTTTTGTATTCTTCTTGTACCTTCATAGGAATATCTTTCTTTATTTTGGGAAAGTTTTCTTCTATAATTTTGTAGAATTATTTTCTGAGCTTTTGAGCTGTGATTCTTCTCCTTCTACCCTCATTACTCTTAGGTTTCATCTTTTTCTTGTGTCCCAGATTTCCTGGATGGTTTGTGATGAGAATTTATTGGATTTTCTCTTTTCTTTGATCAGTGTATTTATTTTCTCTATGGTGTCTTCAGCACCTGAGATTTTTTCTTCTATCTCATGTATTCTGTTGGTTATGCTTGTCTCTATAGTCTCTGTCACTTTACCTAGATTTTCCATATCCAGCCGGCCCTCGGTTTGTGTTTTCTTCATTGCCTCCTTTTCTGTTTTCAAGTCTTGAACTGTTTCCATTATCCGTTTGATTGTTTTTTCTTAGTTTCCTTGGGTATCTTTATGGATTTATTCATTTCTTCAAAGTTTTTGTTATTCTTCTCATCCATTTCTNTTCAAGTCTTGAACTGTTTCCATTATCCGTTTGATTGTTTTTTCTTAGTTTCCTTGGGTATCTTTATGGATTTATTCATTTCTTCAAAGTTTTTGTTATTCTTCTCATCCATTTCTTTAAGGGAGTTTTTTTTATCCTCCTTAAGGGCTTCTATTGCTTTCATAATATCACTTTTTTCTACTTCTTCTGGATTAGGGTGTTCCAGTCTTCCTGTTGTATGTTCGCTGGGTTCTGTTGTTATCATGTTGTTTTCCAGATTGTTGGAGGAATTCTTACATTGGCACCTGCCCATGCCTTCCTTCAAATGGTCTCCGATGGATCTTCTGGTACAAGATCAGGGCCCCTTGTTGATTAGGAAATTGCAGACAAAAGGCCTAGCTTGTGTTTGCACGCTTAGTGAAACAAAGGAACTCCTGCCTCGTTGCACTCACCACCCAGTCCCAGCCCCCAAACAGGCTGAATTGGGAGATCTTCTGGCCCTGAAGAAGGGAAGGTGTGCCTGGGAGCTAGCTGGGATGGGATAGGAAGTTGCAGGAGAGAGAAGCCCCTGCAGAATGACCAGAAAGTTTAGGGGGTTGAGGAATGTCTGTGCTCCCATTCCGGGGCTTCTGCAGCCAGTCAGGAACACACTCACCCCACCGATCGATCTTCTAGTACAGGATCAGGACCGATTTTTTTTTAAGCACTGTCATCTTTAATAGTACAGTGGACCACATTCAAATAGTTGTCAGTTATGAGCGCTTACTCCTTTTTATTTTATTATATGGTATGCTTTATTCAAAGATTTTTAAACATAAATTTTAGGAGATAGTCAAAGATTCTTTTGATCTTATAGTCAGAAAATTTTAAATAAAAGACACTTTTAAGCTTAAACACATAGAATTCAATTTTTCTATGTTATTTAAGCTGATAGAGGTATGTAAACATTGCTGTTTATTTTTTTTAATCATTCAAAATACAGTGTATCTTAAATCTGTTTCAGGTACTAAATTAGCTTCTAAATTTTGCCCTCAGTTTCTTTCTTTTTTTTTTTTNTTTGCTGAAAGGATTGAGTGGGTGCTTTACTAGAAAGAATTAAATAAAAAATTTCTGATCTATGACTTTTTAAATTTCTTCTTCAAATAGACTTTGAAAGCTGCTTTTTATGATACCAAGTATGGAAGATTATTTTTGCTTTATTGTTTTTTTTTCTCTTTGGTTTTTGTTTTTAGAGACAGGCTTCTCTGTAGTTTTGGAGTCTGTTGTGGAACTTCCTCTGTAGTCCAGGCTGGCCTTGAACTCACAGAAATTCACCTGCCTCTGCCTCCTTAGTGCTGGAATTAATGCTGTGCCACTACCTCTTGGTTTGGAAGATTACATTTAAGCACATGCATATATGCAGAAGATGATGGATGTCACAACTACCTAATGGGTGTATGGCATAACAATATAGAAATCATTAACACCCCCAAGTCACAATATTAAATATAGATATATTACAGAGCACTAAACATACTTCAAACCTCATGTGTAAGGAAAATGATCATTCTCATGTACAGAATATCGAAGAAATTTATTTCTTTACAGCAGTCTTTCTTAATGATTAATGAAAGCCTGCTCTTACTAGTTCAAATATATCTCTTCATATTTTTCTTGTTTTGTAGGGGTTCTTTGAAATACATTACTAATAATACATTAAGTCATGAGTTTTCAACCTGTGGAATACAACCAATTTGGGTTCGAATGCTCACAGGGATCACCTAAGACCATCAGAAAGCACAGATTATTACATTATGATTCAAAGCAGTAGTGAACATTATGAAGTAGCAATGAAAATGATTTTATAATCAGGAGGGTCACAACAACATGAGGAACTGTATTACAGGGTTGCAGTCTGGGCAAGTTAAGAACTACTGTACTAAATGTTGCTATTTCTATTTAATTCATGTTCACTATTAGCAAAGATTGTTTACCTTGGGAATTCAAGGTATTTTTTATGGGAATCAAGCTGGGTGCAGGGGTTTGTAAGAGCAAAGACACATTTCATCAAATCCAGATTATGCTATCTTTTTATTAAAATATTGTATGACATGAGTTCTATAGAATATATCATAAGTTCCCAGGATTTTTCACATAGATAACAGATATTATTCCATACCTAAACTATCAACATCTTAGAATTCCCAGTAACTATCCAATTTTTGATAGTTACAACTGGTAAGTTTTCTTTTGATCCTTACAGGTGGAGAATCTGTGAGGTCTTCTGACTATGAAATGGATTCTCACAGGAAGGATTGGTATCTGTGTACTATAGCTGTAGTCATTTATTCTCATTACTCTCCTGTATTCCACTAGATAAGCAACATAATTTATCCACCTTTTTCATGGTTCCAAACTGGCTTTCCAGTTTGGAGTTATGACAAATAATACTGCTATGAATTTTATATATTCCTTTAAAAATAGACAGTAATTTCATCAAAGTTATATAAAATGTTGAATATTAATAATTGCAAACTTGTTTTATAAGAGATTGTAGTGTCCATTTTAAATTGTTTTCCTTTGAGATTGCAACATAATCACATAATAATTTTTTCCTTCCTTTTCTTCCCTTTCGGCATCTCCATATGTCCCGTTTGTTCTTTTTCAAATTCATGTCACCTTTTTAAAATTAATTGCTGTTGCAGTTATATATGTATATTTATATACACACAAATTATTAAATATAACCTGGTTAACATTTTAAAAGGGAAGTTCTTTCCTGACCACCTGCCTTTTTGAAGAGCTTTCTTGCCACCTGTATTCTTCACTCAACATGGCCCTATTGAGAACACAAGGAGACAGTACTAGCAAATCTTATTCTTTCGTATTGACGCTATGCTTCAATAACAGATCCCTATCCATCACAATAGAACTAACAGGAAATGCCTTGCACAACCATGACAATGTTTTCCTGAATATGGGTATGGAACTCATGGAGACCGGATCAACTGTCATTTACAGTTAAAAGATAGTAAGTAGGAAGAGTTTTGACAACAAACCCTGCAGTGCTCCACCATACCTCATTACCACAGGGATTTGACACGTGTGCTTCTTTCACCAATTCTGTCACTTGTGGTACACTTGAAGACAAGAAACTTAGGATAATTTGAGAGGGGGTGTTATCTGCTATTTCTCGTATCAGCGAGACGCCATTGTGTTGCTGGCATGTCTGTAAACCAGAGCACTGAGTCAAGATAGTCAGTCATTGTCACTGGGCAGGTGCTGATGGATCCTGGATGGGAAAGCGTTTTCTGAGCATCCTATGTAAACCTAGGAGGAAGAGGTAATGGATATCAAAGCTTGCTAAGCTCTGCTATTTAATGCAACCTTTTGATTCACAAGCTCTGCCATTTTTACACTTCATCAAATTTTATAAAGCAACACTAATTTACTCATTTATAATAAATATACTTTAACAAAATTTAATCTCAATTGCAAACTAATTCATTTCCGATGGACTAAGCAAGGCAAATGATAGATAAATGTGGAGACATCTTATTCTAAAGATTGGTATACTGTAGTCATAGCAGATCAAATATTAGTATGCAAATAGTCTCCAGTAACTAGTGTTTATGAAGGGAAAAATCCAACCTTATTGAGCTTTCCATGATATATCACGTCTTTACACTGGTGAGCCTGGATTCATTCAATACCCGGAAAAATGTGCTCTAATTGCACACAGAAGTATCTGAACAATTTTTATTTTCTTTCCCTCCACTATAAAATGTTTCCACACTCCTAGCATTGATATTTCTGTCTCCTCAAGAAAGAATAATTTACTGTCTACCCTCTTAAAGGTATTAGGCTGCTGTATGCTGACATTAGCTTTGTCTTTTCACTCAGTACTCCTGATTTCTCTTTGGAACACTCGAGTGCTTGCAATCATGGCACAAAGACATTCACTACTAACAACTGAAAAACTATAACTGTCCAAGAACTATGTGGCTCCAATTCCCAACCCCTGACCTGAGTAATGTGGAAAGGAGTCTCTACGTAGAAGCGAGATCCTCTTTACAGCGACATCTGCTCTGCTTGTCCTCTGGATCACCTGCAGTAAAGTGGTATAGCTCCCGCTGAGCACAGGCAAGTCCAAATGTGGCCCTGCTGCCCTGAAACACAGACCCTAAAATCTGACCACTCAGACACTAACAGCCAATGGAACAATACTGAAGTTGAGGTTAGGTTATTTTTTCCTTGAGGGTATTTTACTTCTGATTAAAGCAAGACTAATGTGACTTTTCTGAAAACATTGCGGTATTTTGTGGAATGTGGTGATGAAATAAGATCCTTTTCTAATAAAGCAAAGGTGTTCAGAAACACAGTCTAATTTTATTATTTATTTATTTATGTTTTACTTTGAGAAAGCTGTGACTCCCTCAATTGTCTAATTTTTCTGTTTCTTCTTTTGGCCTTTCTCACCAAATGTGGCTTATTTTATTCTTTGTATAAAAAATTAAAATATTTGTCTCTCAAAATATGACAATAAAAATCCCCCAAATATTTTAGATAATCCAGTAAGTCATGAATCAGAAAATTATATTCAAACTAAATCACAGAAATAGAATGGAATTTTTTCTTAAATACCAGAGAGATGGTGCTATCAGATTTCATTTCACTGTTTTGACTCATCTGGGAAGGTCATGTTTCCAAAATCAGCATTGTGAATCTGCCTTAGGGCTAGTTTCCTGGTTTGGAACTTCCCTATGTCCTTTCATAATTGCAACAGTGTTGCATGGAGGGAGAAACATATCTATGATTTTTATCTTTAAAAGGCATATTGTACTGAGATATTTATATAAATAATTATATATATGAATATATATGAACATGTATATGAAGTAATAAATATTTACATATTTGAATACACAAACACATAAAAGAGGAGGTGAATTTGAAAACAGTGGGTACATTCCAGGGTTTGGAGGGAGGAAATGCAAGGGGGAAATGATGTAATTGAATTGTAATCTCAAAAAAATAGATTTAAGACATTACATTTTGGTTACCCTATCCAAGTGAGCTAGTGTTACACTTCTGGTCAACTCTCCACGTATGTATAGAGTCTCTCATTTTTCTCAAGCACTACTGAAAGAACTTGACCACCCAGACAGACTATAAACCTGCAGAGAAGAGTGAACACCTCTCATTCAGCACCACCGTGATCTACACTGCCTCAGAGAAGTCTCTTGATGAATGAGCAAGAGTGTTAATCATAGAAATCTCATGTGCTTATATCAGACATTTACTTTAAAAATGTCCACTATTTTATGTAGAAGGAGAGAGCTGCTTGTTTGGTTCCTGGCTGTCTGGCTAGCTTACACCCAAAATAATCACACAGAAACTGTATTAAATAAATCACTGCTTGGCTCTTTAGCTCTAGCTTCTTATTGGCTAACTCATATTAATTTAACCCAATTCCATTAATCTGCATATCACACGAGGTTGTGGCCTACCAGCAAAGGTTCAGAATGTCTATCTCTGGCAGTGGCTCCATTGTGTCTCTAACTCCCCTCCTTCTTCCAGCATACAACCTAACTTTTCATAGGCTCAAAGCAGTTCTTTAGTCATTAACCAATAAAAGTAACACATAGACAAAAAGACCTCCCACACCACTTCCCCTTTCCTGTTTAAACAAAAAGGAAAGCTTTAATTTTAACATAGTAATATATATATATATATCAAGAAACAATTATAGTTAAAATATTTATATCTACTATATCTTTTATCATAACTGAGGAAAACTATGACTATAAATTCTTAAACTCCCATCAAAAACTCCAAAACTCCAGAAGGATATAATATTACCTAAGTAAACAGGAAATGCATTGTAAGCTACTTCCAAAACTCTAGAATTGTCAGAGACATCTCACTGCCTGAACATTCACCCAAAGTTCTTCTGTACCATTGGGGTATCCATCTTCAGCCTACAGGCCCATAGTATCTAGCAGACTTTTCCATGAAGCAGGAAATTTCAAAAACAGTTCTGCCTGCATTGACAGTTTGCCAGTCACTTTCTTTTGTATCTTGCATAATGTCTAGTAGAGTCTTTTACGAATCAGGAACCCCAAAGGACCATATCACCTTTAGGCAAGTTCAGCAGTCATTTCTCTCTGGGTCCCGCATTTCCAGTCAAGCAGTACAGGCAATATCAGTTTCTTACCCAAATGGCTAAGCAACTCCATAAGGAGCCTCTTCAATGCCCATCATCCTCCTGAAGTAGTTGCCAGGAGCAAATGCGTCTCACTATCATGAAAAGTCTTAAGTTCTTAAACATCTTAAATGCCATATTCTGAAAGTCTCAGAAAGATTTGAAGAGTACGTATCAACTGAAATATATCTCTATATATCTAGAAAACAAACTAACATGACTACAATCTTGACTATTATTTAGATGACTATCTATTAATCTATATTTCTTAATTATACATTGCATTTTCAAATAAACTACCTAAACACAATACCTTAATCAAGGGTGGAAATATACATATACAGTATAACAAAATTTACCTTAAATTTATATTAATAGACCAAGATCCATACCAAAGCAAATTATTTATCTCTATAGCATATCTTCCTTTAAATGTAAAGAAACATTTATGAACAATATTTGGGAAGATGTGCATAGTTTCTCTAAACTTTTTCCTGCTTTTTATTGAGCAAATTATTTTCTTTCTGGGGGTGTTTACAGCAACCTTTCTGGAGGTTTTGTTCCATCAAACTACATCAGTCTAGAAGCAATCCACAGGTTCTCATCCTGTGTGTAAGTCAGAGAAGAATCTCTTTTCCAAAGCAACATATCCTTAGACCCAAATTTAGAAGTCATGATACCTTTATAATATACATGCTGGTTTAGCTTAGCAGCCCAAACAATGAAATATCTGGCTGTACTTAGCTCATTCACAGTCAAAAAATTCAAGGATAACACACTAGTATAAATAATCCAGACTCTCTGTGTATATTTCAACCTTACATAGCTTATTTTTCTTTACTCATTTTAATCTATGACTGTTTGTACTCTGTCTCTTTAAAGACTTTACCCTTTTAAAAAAAACATTTACTTCTTTTCCAACTCTCTATACTCTTTTTCTTCTCTCTTCCAAGCCTACACACATTTATCCAACATTGTAACCTATTTAGCGATCTTTTATGTCTGAATCTGTCCTTCTGTGTATCTGCAATTCTTTACTGTCCAGGAGCTCTTTTTAAAATGCTAAGCACTTCTTAAAACTTAAGCTATAGCATTAGTAGGTCAAATACTGTACTTCCTATTTGCCCACCCAGTCCAACATGGTGAAGCTGCTAATGCCTCTGAGCTGAGCACATTGCCCCACTTCTAGGCCTGCACAAAGCCAGTCCACATTGTTACCAAGCAAGCTGCAGCAGTCTGCTCACAAACCCCAGTCAACGGACCTCCTGCCTGGAAGAGTCAGAGTTTGCACAGGCAGCATGGCCCAGAAAGCTGGCATTTCAAAACAGCACGGCCTTTTGTTTCTTTTGCTACCACTGAATCAGGAAAATCTTTCCTAAAGGATCTCCAAAATGCTGCCAGCCAAATAATAATAATAATAATAATAATAATAATAATAATAATAATAATAATGAGGCTAAACTTTGTTTTTCTGTGTTTAGAGTTCCTTTTCAAGCATTTTTAGGTTTTACATGGATTTAGTCCACCATGTTGGCACACCAAGTGTAGTAGCAGGCCATTTGTTTGTCCCTGCCACATTAACCAATAAAAGCAACACATAGACAGAAGGACCTCCCACTCCAATTTTAATGTCAGCCTTTTTGGGATGTATGCTATAAATCATTTATAACAATTTTATTTCATCTAAAATTTCTATTTGGTGGGTGAGGGGTGTCACATGCTAAAGAGGGCTTGTGGAGGTCAAAATAAAACTTTCAGAATAGGTTTGCCCTACTAGTATGTGAGTTCTAAGGATGAATTCACGCACTCAGTCTTGGCAGGAAACACCCTTACCACTGAGCCATCTTTTCTTAAATGTAGAGTTTCCATTGTCATCTTGCAGAAACAAAGCATCCTAGGAAGAAGAACAACTCTGCACTGTGGTAAAGTGACCCAGGTTTTGTCTCTACAATTTTGCGTGTATTGTCACCCACCAGCCAGGGCAAGAAGCTCACACTATCTGTTTCCGGCCATGCTGGACTGAAGCAAGGCTGAATTCTGTTAGAGTGAGTTCTTTTTGATTTTGTTTGGTATTGGAAAAAAATCAGTCTAGAAATGAAACAGAAGTCAGTAACTGTGGACTGTGTTATTCTTTTCTGTACCCTTTCAATTTCCCCTTTCTGTAGGCTATTTTCAACAACCAGCACAATGTGAAGACCTGCCAGGAACAGCCCATCTCAGCAAGGAAGACATGTTCTTGATTTCCTCGCTATGGGAAGCTTATTGGGTGTCTCAGATATTTTTCTTAGGCGTTAACAGAATGCTTTGTGTGTGTTTGTGGTCCTATCTCTTCCATTTTAATGGTAGAAATGATAAAAACCGCTCACTATCTATATCAACTTCATGTTACCTCACAGAGGAACTGATAGAGCAGCCAACAGACATATAAAGGGACCACGAACATCTTTGGGAACAAAATAAAATATAAATTGCCAATGTGTGCTTCCTGTAGTCTGTGCATTATCCTTGTCTCACACTTGATAAACACCTCTACAAGGGTCCTGGAGGAGCCCTTGTCAGTCTATAACCAGACATTCAGCTCAAGCTACCATCTCCAGAGTCAGAAATGCCTTCAAGTAGCAGAGTAGCGTTCAGTCTCCTGTATGCAGGCTCAGGGCATCAGCTAGATAATCATATACACCACAGGCAACTCCAGTCCCCATGTCCGTCTATGGATGAATGTAGTCACAGATCTGAGACACGGGGACTTTAAAATATGTATCATTGGAGACAAGAGTCTCACGCCAATAACCCAGCCCTCTATGCCGCTCAAACTCACAGTGCAACTTGTGGTTCTATTGTTTTTCTTTTTTTTTTGTAACTTATGCAAGGTACTGGTGAGATCTATGAATAAAAATGCTGGCAAAACAGAGAGTCGCTGTGTGGAACTACAGAGCAACTGCCTAATTTGCTCTCAAATAGACATTTGGAGCTTTAAATATCAGAGAGCTTGCTACTTCCCATTTTGTTTGTTTACTGTTTAGTTTTGGTCAAAATATCAACTGCAACAAGGGAAGTGTGATGGGAGAAACAGGCCAGGCTCTTGTCAGCTGTTTCTACATCATCATGGCCCTGCAGAGTCCTCTGTGTGTGCTCTGAAAATGGCAAGAGATATGCACTGTATATTCAAATAATATAGCAGTGAAACCAAGATTCAAGGGTTGTTAATCTCAAGCATATTATGGGATTGCAGAGCAACTAAGGTACTGAGTGTCTCCATTTTAATTACCAGGGTTGGCAGAGGAATCCAATTATGCTCCTGTGTCCCCAACATAACCCTTTCTCTTTGTTTGCTGCTGGCGTATTCTCAGCATGTTTTGATCACCTTTGTTTATTTGTTTATTGGCTGTTTAGATTTCTCCTCTCAGGCCTTTTTCTCTAATTTGAGAGATGGTTTTTGAAGGTTTGTTTTCACTGAAGGACCTACTTTTTTTCTTGAAAGCTTGAAGTGTCCCATGATAACAATGAGTTTTTGTTACCAATCTCCAGGGAAATTCTAAGGCAGGCATACAACTGGCTTTCTATATGAGATGCTCCTCTGTTCAGATGTCACAGGCAGTGGTGGCACATGTTAGTTTCATTTTTAGGCTTCTGGCATGAGTAGGAAATTTTAAACAAGGAGGAATTTCTCATTCTCTAGGAATTCTCAGTAACACACCAAAAGACTCATGAGATTTTCTGATTCTATGTTTCTGTACTCCCATAACTAGAACACATAAATTGTGAGACATAACTCCAGTAAATCACCATCCTTACTAATAAATATGGAGTGATGCTATAAGCATAGCCAAAGAATGGAGTGTCTTGTCACATTAAGGTAGTCTCATCCTTCCTTCCATTCTGCCCTCCACTGTCTCTGTGATCCACTCTTCATTCTCTCTGCATCATCACTGCCCTTCTTGCCCTCTTGTTCTTTCCTAAATAATTTATTAATTTGCCCTTGTTCAGCCTTGATATGAGGGCGTTTGGCTTGTCTATTTTGTTCTCTTTGGATGTCTTCAGGAGGCCTGCTCTTTTCTAGAGAATAAATGGGGAAGGGGTAGCTCTGGGGGAGAAGAGATGTGTGGGGAATATGCCAGAAGTGGAGAGAGGGAAAACTTTGGTCAGGATGCATCGTATGAGAGAAGAACCCATTTTCAATTTTAAAAAAGAGAAAGAAAAAGAGAAGGAAAAGGAAATCCCACACCCAATTTCAAAAAGAAAGAAAAATAAAATTGGTTAGATATTAGCTAGATTAAAAATGGAAAGAATTTATTGTTTAAGCAATGTGTAAATATATTCTCAGTGAAAGATTTAAACAATGATTTATCTAAATGCATTACCTAGGTTGAACTAGAATGAAAATGAAATTATACAGAGGGCTTTAAATTTATCTATTTATGGGCCACATACCTGGAATTTAATTTTAGTTAAACTGTTGCTTTGAATCTAGCAAAGAACGGTCAGCACAATGATATTAAGAATGGGACTAAGACTGTTTCCTAATCTCATCTAGATGATCAGAATTTATGCCATTAATGCTAATAATTTCATTTTTTTTAGAAAGGGAACACACACAGACTTATGAAACTCTCCAAAAGAGATCAAAACCAGCCCCTAAACAATGTCACATTGAAGCCGGTGTAGACGAAATGG
>LOEQ01004521.1:56230-78435 GCA_001685075.1 Bramus lutescens
CAGCTGTGGAGATGAAGGCTGGGGGTCTTTCGGTGAAGAGAAGTTTTTTCTCAAATGATTTTGGAAAAGCTACAGCATGAACACACCTGTCAGATTTTCTCACCTCCCTGTAGATTTCCTCTAGGTAGATTTAATGTCTCAATATCAGCCTAATTAATAGGGGGAAGGAGGTTTCATGAAAAATAATTTGACTTCTTACTCCCTGACTGAAGAATCCCTAGGGGAGCCCCAGGCTCACATTAGTGTGTGGTGTCTTATGAGATTTTGGTCTATTGACATAAGGAGCTTCAACAGTGATAAAAAGCACTCTCGAGTCTATACTGTAGTCATTAGCTGCAGGACAGCTAGAATACCTTAGCATTGGTGGGGTGAATAAATCCTGATGTAAAACATGCTTCTAAACAACTGAAACTTAAGCAACAAAGAAATTTCTGTTCATTTGAGTCAAGTGGATATCGTAGATGGTGGGCAAGCTTTTGTTGACTGTACTGCCTAACTGTAGCAGAAAATATGTAGTCAAGGTTACCCCGCCATGGGCAGACGAGCATAATATATTTCATAAATGTTTCTAGTGCTTAGATGCCAACAGTGGCAGAAGACAATAAATATCAAATGTTAGCAAAAAGTCAGTGATTCCAAATATAAGGACTAGTTTTCCCACCTTACCCTCTCAATCTTTTTGATTATGCTTTAGTTCATGTGAAAAGCAAGAAGACAAAGAAAAAGCGAAGTGGAAGGTGAGTATAAACGGATTTACAATGAACCTTGTGAGGTTTGAATTTCAGAGCCCCTTGCACAAGCCCAAAAGAGGGCCCTGAACCAAATATGGCCTCCACAGTTTGTTTTTGTAATAAAGACAGCATTTGCTCTCATTCTTAAGTAAACCACAGAATCCATAAAGAAGGAGATGAGGATGGTATCTAAACAGAAAAACTTGCTGTTTCCATGTAGATTTCTACAGACTTATTGAAATAAGAGTTTTACTAAAAACCCACAGAATAGTCTGGGGTTGCATAAAGAGAAACTGGAAGGTTGAAGTCTAGAAACTTGTGCTCCAACTGGTTAACCAATTCAACACTTACAGTCTGGAAGAAAAGGAAGTGCAGGTTTCAGTTTTATAAAGAGTCTTACATCTAAATTTAGAAGGAAGCAAGTTAACCTAGTTTCATATGTGCATCTTTGATATCAGAACTGGATTTTTAAGCCAATTTTAATGATAGCATTTTAGAGAGAAAGAAAAAAGTATGGTCTTAGTGCTTTACACACACATACATGTGCGTACACAAACATATTTCCTATTCAAATGAATCGTGTTTAACTAAGGTGTTAAGAGTGTAAGGATTTTAGCCAGGTGCCGTCACCTCACTTCTTTAATCACAGAACTCAGGAGACAGAGCTAGGCAGATCTCTGTGAGTTCGAGGCCTGCCTGGTCAACAGAGTAAGTTCTAGGATGGGCTCCAAAGGTACAGAGAAACCCTGTCTCGAGAAACAAACAAACAAACACAAGTTAAGTGTTTCAAAGTGCCAAGAATAACTGATAGTTTAATGCCAAGTCCTGAATAGTACATTAATACCATACTGTCTGAGGCTCAGAGAACATGACGGTAGAGGTAGAAAGAATGCAAGAGTCAGCAGACAGGCAGCAAGGCCATATTTCATCATGACATTGCTCTTCCACTCCAGATTTCACAGCTGCTGTGGGACTGCATAAGCCTGGGTCTGTCACCCGTCAGTCACGGACAGGGGAAGGACTCTTGAGGCCCACTTACTCCCACCTGAACAACAGATAGATTCTGGAAGAGAGGAGCCTCATTGTCTTCTGCTACGTGACACTGGTGAGCCCACTAGGGCCCAGTGGATAGCTCCAAACCCGCAGTTACACAGATGGCCTTGGATAAGCTCAGTGGGCCAGAAAATGATACCAAAGAAATGAATTCAGGATGTGAATTTGAAGTGGCATGATTCACAGAGGGGGTGGGATATAAGAAAAAGTGTCTGTTGCATGATAATAACAATGACTATATGAAATTGTCAAAAAATATTTGATTAATAATTAAAATTTCCAAAAATATATAATTAAATGTATTTTCCCCCTTAAAACATGTCTTACACTAAAAATTGTTTAAAGTAAAAGTTTGCATATTTTGCCTCAGATTGAGGTACTATAGTGAAAAATTTTGAGCTAAATAAATGGCACATTCTGATGTCATTGAGAAAATGGCCATGTTGCAAATAAAGGAAGCCTGTACAGATGAGTATTTCTGGTATATTTGTCACCTGTTAATCAATACCTTGCTTTAATTTACAATGAATGGAAAGGGTAGAAGAGCCCCACAAAGAAGAAAAGCATAAAGCAGCAAGCTGTGATGTTAGCAGTAGGAAAAATTGAGCATAATAAAGAAGAAAGCAATTTTAGCTGAAATGAAAACACAACAAACCTTCAAGCTTGGAGGGTAAATAGTGTCTATTTTATTCAGCTATAATATTTTTTTTTATTTATCAGACTACCCATGTCGTAATCTGCCCTCACTCGTTAAAACCATCTCATCTTTGATGTGAACTATGTCGCCTTTTCTTCTCAGAACATTGCGCCCTCAGGTCACATTTGTGATGTTTCTGGTTGCATCACAAACTCCTTGGAATACACAGCGCTATTGAATTGGATTCCCATTTGGACCTTTTCCAGAGCCATTGCTTTGAGAGTGGCTCACAAAACATCAATTGGCACAGGCTGGTTTAGCGCTTAGTTTTCTGTTGATGGTAAGCATGTGGAAGCATCAAGAATGTAAGCATGTCATTTCTCTGTGCAGACAGATTGCACTGCATATAATGCAGCCTTTATCCTCAGTTATACACAAAGCTTCCAACGTTGCAGTAGACATGTCTATTATGGCTCATGACAGATAACACATAACTGAGGACTGAGAATAAAAGGCAGAGATGGTCACATGCTTTCACCACTTGGCCACAGCAGCAAATCTTGTATTTTATTGTGGTTTTCTCTAAGTGAATAATGTGATTTAAGGATTATTCTTTTTATAGAGAATGTCATTTATTTAACTTAAAACTTTTCACTTATAGTATCTTAATCTGAGCAAAATATGCAAACTTTTATTTTATACATATATAAATATTATATAAAATATATAATATATAAATATTCTTTTTATAGAAATATTTCTTATTATCTCAGATAAAGGCAACTAACCATCAAACAAAAACAGACAGTAGGCATTTTGGAGACAGTGTGTCAGAAGATTGTGTAACATGTTCCAATCCAATTTACTAAGGTAAGATTCAAATATCATGCTTCTAAATAAATATCTGAACTTAATACCAAAATCCCAGTTATGTTTCACTCACAAAAAAGTTTGCAGACTGTATTTTATTCATATAACATAGTCATATAACATAGTCAATATGGCCTTCTGTAACTGGATTGTGATGAAACTGCCTACTCATTTTCCTATATTATATTATATGAAATCCCAATCCTGGAGTACTTGCAGATGCATATAGTCTCCGGATGTTGTGAAAGGTAGTGCTTGAAGCCTCATGGTTTCTGCTTTCTTTCTCTCATAGCTGTTGAATAGAGTACACAGTTAGGTCATCTGGAAACTTGGCTGTGCTTCCTTGCCTTGTCTATTCCTCTTCATCACATGAAATAAAGCAGCTTTGATTTCCCTCCAAGACTCATCTGAATAAAGAGTTTAAATGTGAGATATAACTAAGCTTTGGCATCAGAGGTGGAAGTTACTGTGTGATATTTCACAGGAACAAAAAGTTAAATGACTAGCATCACAGCCCTTGTTGTAAATTTCTCTCCTTCTGCTCATACACTTCCTTTTCCACTGAAAGCTGCTAAAAAGAGCCCCAAGATGTATTTTCACTTTATTATACACAATAATTAACCCCTTAGAGCATACTAATTCTCTTGATTGATCTTTTCATAAAAAAACTACTTGTAACTTTATCTCAAAAGTATCCACCTGCCCCATTTTCCTAAATTTTTCATGACATCACAGCTTTGACTAGCTGAACAATGCTGCACTGAGAAACATTTCTCACTGAGAGCAAAGCCTTCATGAGAGGGAAGACTTGCTGTTTTATTTTGGTTTTTAATAACATTATATTCTCTGTTATATTAATATGAATTTTCATATCATCCTACAGAACAGAGCACATGCATATGTTTTGAGAGATTTGCATTACTTAGCCACATGTGGGAAAGCTCTCTTGCAATTTTGGGGCCTGATCTGAAGCAAACTAACAACCTTTAATTAACAATAATAGTTTAAATCATCAATTCAATGAATCAATTTCCAAACATTTTACCCAGCACATAGTAAGTATTTTGTAGAGAAAGTTACAAGTAACACACTAGACATGGGATATGCTTTTAAGGGAAAATTTATTTGCAGAAACAGAATGAAAAATACTCTATAATTCTATGTAGTGTCTAGCTATGCTAACATAATGATATGGAATGCGGGAGGGTGATAGTCTTGTATTTGAGAGAGAGGTCACAATTTGTTTGAACTCCATTTAGAACAAGTGATCAAATATAGAAATGATCAGAAAGAAAGGAAGGACAAGTATGGATGGAATGTGTCAGTTATGGGAAGAAATACTTACAGAAGTTGGGGAGAGGTAAGGTCAAAGCAAGTAAGGCCCAACAAAAAATTTTTTAAAAGAATATAAGCCACATGTATTTTACATTTTTATTTAAGGTATGAATTAATATTTTGGATAGTTCTAAGCAAAGATAGTGCAAAAATAATAACATTTATATTTTAAGCAAATTATCTATGAATAATAAACCATATTAGGGGAAACTGGGGACAGTTAAGTATCTGTTAGTACACTAGTGAATTGTCTATTAGCCTGAATTAATTTGACATATTGAAAAAGAAAATAGCATTCAAAAGCATATGAATAAAGATCATCATTTATATTTCTGATTTTATTTATTGTCATCTGTGCTATAGCCCATATTTCTGCTGTGATATGTTCTCCAGGTTTCCTACATATGAGTTATTATTGTACCTTAGACATGTTTTCAAAACACAATACAAGTAAATCTTATGTTTTTATTATCACAATTACTAAATTAATGGAATATTTGTAGAAAGAAAAAGAGATTTAGGATGGACTATGAATCATACTATTGGTATCTATTATAACTTTTAACCAGAATTTAATTAGTATTCATTCTTCATTAAATTTTACAGGGCAATTCATTGGACTAATAACTTTGAAGTAGGTATTAAGAATCATGATTTTAAACAGAGCTATAGTTATATGTGTGATTTGAAGGATTAAGTGATAAGTAACAATATTTTTGCTTGAATATTACTATATATATATATCTGTTCTTGCAATTGAAGAAGGATGCTTAAAAGAAATCCCACACTAGCTCAGAATTGGGTATAATAGAGGGTTATTTATTTAGGAGTAGACTCACAGATCACAATCCTCTAATAGAATGGGGAACAGCAACCGAATCGCGCAGCCAGAAAAGAGTCTGTACGCCTGCTTTATATTGGCATATATAGTATAAGAGGCCATGCCCAAGTGGGCAGGTAACTTAAAGGTTACTGGCAGTAGGAATTCCTACAACACCTCCCTTTTGTTAAAATAAGAAAGTTCTAAGCCTAAATACAAAATTATATACAAGAAGAACAAATATAAGGCATAAAAATTAGAACTACAACCAGCATAAACAATATCAAGCAAGAAACACAATAAATGCTTAAATAATTATTCCATCCTAATGAGTTTAAGTCTTGTACAATAAATAACTTGGCCAAGCCATGAGAGGGAAGTGACTACAACCATCTAGTCTTCAATGCCAATGAAGACCAGAGAAGGAAAATAATATTACTTGAGTAAGCAGAAAGTGCAATCAAGCAACTTCCTAAATGTGCAACAAATAACAGAGACAACTGGCTACCTGGGCAATCACCCAAATCCTCATTTGCAATGTTGGAGCAACCAACTTTGGCCAAGGCCTAGAGTAAATGGCAGATTATTTTCAGAGGCAGGAAATTTTTCAAAATTTGACAAGATTTGACACCTGTTTGTCCTGCCTGGACATTGTGCATTTTGTCAGTGGTCGATGCATGGGCAGTTTCTTGCCCAAAGGCCAGTTTTGCCAAGAAGAAAACAAGCTCCAATTGGAGTGTCTTCAGTGCTCAGCATTCTCTTGGGAATAGATTGGTGCTGCCAGGAGCAAACGCATCTCATTTCAATAGAGCCCTAAGTTATTTAAATGCCATATTCTACAGCTCTTTGAAGTGGTTGATTTTAGCATCTTCTCTGAAATAGCATTTAAACATCAGTTGAGACCAGTCCTCCAGGACTGCTGAAACTAACTGAAGTTGGCCGGGTGGTGTTGCTTTAATGCTAGAAGCCCATATCTTTTCCATCTCCCTTACAAATGTGGAATGCAAGCTCTAAGTTATATTTGCTTGCTTAATTTCTTTTAGATCATTCATTCCTATAGGTATCCATCTACCTTCTTTGGATCCTTATGGGCCTTTAGAACTTGATGCTTTGTCAGAGTAGATTACAGGGTAAGAAGCTGAAACCCTGGGTAAGTCATCTCTGACAGCTACTGGCGATGGTGAATCCTGTCCTTGTACCTTGTTTCTCTGCTCATCAGCTCCAATAATTTTCTCAATCATTTCAAAAGCTTTTAATAATGCCTTTTGTAAAGGGTGAATCTTCTAGTGATTTCACTGAGGCACCTAAACCTCTGGTCCTAATTCTGCACACATGATTCCAAGGTCTGAAAATTTTCCTTTAAAGATAACACCTTATCCTTGGACATTATTTGGATAGTGTGTAGATTGCCATCCTAGAGAGATACTCTGTCTGCAAACCTATCATAACTTTTTTAAACAAAATTTGATTGTCAAATTCAACAGTATTAATTCTTTCAGATAATCTCAGTACATTTTGACATGGATTCAGTTTTGTCTGTTAAATTAATGTTACCCTTTTCAAAAGTATTAATTTTTCCAGGTACCATTTGATTTTTAATGGTATTAATCCTGTCAGCTAGCTGTTCATTATTAGTGTGTAAAGACTGTATCATTTCTAAAATTCCTAAAAATTCTTGACTTTGTTATCAAACCATTTTCTTAAGGATATAATATGAAGAAAAAAACACTTCTTATCCAATAAATGGATATATCACCATAACCATATAAGCCTTGCAGAATACAATCCATAGTATTAGCAAAAATGTTACTGAAAGTTCAAATGGTAAAGTTGTCTACCATTATATAACTTCCAAGTTTATTGATTTATTAATTACCTATTATGAAATCCAGTAAATTGTTTCAGTGTGGGATTTCTTTTAGGTGTCCTTCTTCATCTGACGCCCCACATGCATCTAGCTCCACACCTACCGGGTGGATTGGCTTCAAGGCCTAAATGGTCCACAGCTTAGAAAGTTTCCCACCTTCACCTGCTTGACTTGCTTTAACCTACTAAGCAATTTTTTGTAAAACCCCTGCCACAATCTTTATTGTCCAGCAGGTGTTGTGGTTGCAGAGTCGTGACTAGAGACACAACCTGATGCCATGAACAATCCTGAGTGGCTTTATTTTCCCCACCTTGGTGCTCCTTAAATACTGAGAAATATGCTTTGCTTGACAAATTAAAAGAAATTAAATCAGTTCCATACATAGAGTCTGAAGCTCAGAACTCAGGAGCCAGGAGTACAAACCGGAAGTTGTGCAAATTGCCATGAGGCAGGGAACTTGGCAGTGGGGACAGGGGGGCATGCCCATGCTTGAGAAATTTCCAAGTCTCTGCATACAGTCAGCTCCACTGTGGTGGGGCTTTACAAAAATAAAAATAAAAATAAATAAAACCTGCTTAGTAAGTAAAAGCAAGTCAAGCAGGTAAGGGTGAGAGGGCCTTCTGGGCTGTGGACCATTTTGGCTTTTAAGCAGATCCACCCAGTAGGTGTGGAGTTTGGATCCACGTGGGGTACCAGATGAATAAGGACGCCTAAAAGAAATCCCAGACTAGCTCAGAATTGAGTATAATAGAAGGTTATTTATTTAGAGGTAGACTTACAGATCACAATCCTCTGCTGGAACAGGGAACATCAACTGAACCCTGCAGCCAGAAAAGAGGCCGGACATGCACTTTACAGTGGCATAAATATATAATATAAGAGGCCACACCCAAGTGCAGAGTAACTTAAAGGCTACTGGAGGTTGGAATTCCTATAGCATGTAATTATATACACAGAACTGAAGAATATAATCAAGTGTGTAGTCCTGATATTTTAAAGAATTTAAGGTGTAGCAGTTTAAAAGAAAACCACCTCCAAAGAGAGTAACATTAATGGGATGCATGGCCTTGTTGGAGGAAATGTGTCACTGTTTGAGGTCTCCTCTGTTCAAGATACCTCCTAGTGTCTGAGTTTACTTCCTGTTACCTATTGTTCAAGATACGGGACTCCCGGCTTCTTCTCCAGCACCCTGAATACTTGGATAGTGCCATGTCTCACCGTGATAACAATGGAATGAACTTTTGCACAGTAAGTCACACAATTAAATGTTTTCCTTATTAGAGTTGCCATAGTCATGTTGTGTATTAAAAGCAATAGAAACCCTAACTAAGACAGAAAATGGTACCTGGGACTTGCGTATTGCTGTGATTAGGTCTGGCCATTCCTTATATGTTTGAAGGAATATGGATGTTGGGACTGAGGATTAGAAAAGCAGTTAAATGTTTTAAGTGCTGTTTAATGAGCCATTCTAGTAGGAACATAGAAGGCAGTGGTGTTGACTGTGATTTGAACTATGCCTGCCTGGATCAAGAGTTTTCAGCAGAAAAGAATGTTAGTATGTGGCCTGGAGACCATTCTAGTATATTTTTATGAAGAATGTGGCTGTTCTTTACCCTTGCCTCAAAACTCTGCCAGAGGCTAAATTGAAGAGTTTTGGATTATTTCTATTGGCAAAAAAATCTCAAAATAGCCTAATATTGACTCTGTTGTATGGTTGCTAATGTTTTGACCCTAATGAAGATTTATAAGAAGATTTATAATGAAATAGAACAAACTAAGCAAGAAAAAAATAAGATGGAGATCAATTTGAGGAGAAAAGGATCACCAACAAGTGGAATGTAGTTAAGTCTGTGTTCAAAGTGATAAAGAGATTAAGAAATGGAATAGAGGGAGTGATGACCTCAGGGCAAGATCTTCTGAAAAGGAATTAAAGAAAAGTTTAGAGTCAGGTGTGATAATATGCACCTTTAATCCCAGCATTCCTGGCAGAGGCAGGCAGATCTCTGAGTTTGAGGCCTGCCTAGAGATCAAGTTTCAGAACAGCCAAGCTTGCACAGTGTAGGAGGCCATGGAAAACTGAAAGCTGATGAAGTTAACCTGAAACAGGGAAATCATGTTCCAATCCCTGCAAGTAGCAGAACTTGGTAACTTCAATCATCTGACTTTGGAGTGAAGGATAGAAGAACGGTATTATGGGATCTTCCTCTAAGACTAATAAAAGCTGCTGAGGCCAAGAATGTGTCAGGGGTGTCTCTGAATAGAGACCTACTTACTTGTATTATATATAAATACAATACGTAACTCCACATTTTACATGTAAAATAAAAATAAGATGATTCAGGAAGTTTAGATTAAAAGCAGATAAACAATGAGTCTGAGGACCAAAGGAAGAGGATGATGAATAGTTTGAGTTCTTTGCAACTCATGTGGCCTAGATGAAGAATCTGGCAACCTACAAATGTCACTGTATAAAACTAAAAGAAAACCTAATAAGAGATATGAAAGACATAAAATATTGATTTAAGTGATACAATATTGAGCTGCTGATAGGAAAACATATATGTGAGTAAGGAGTAAACTTTCAATTGTCTTTAAATTATTTTTCATTTATACATATGAAAAAATAGTATGTACATTTTCTTTATATTTATTTAGTGTTTTTCTTAATTCAAAATTTGGGTAGTTATAGCTAGCTTGCAAGCAATTCAAAAATATACCTTTAAACATTGCTTTAAAGAAAAGTACATGGTTAGTTTTTCCTACTGTGTGTGACTTAAAACTAACTGTGTTAATTTAATATTCTTCTCTCTGAAATGGTTCCCAGTATGCCAACAGTTGGTCCTTTGAAACTTTTGAATGTAGTAACATTTTAACCCTTAGTTATGCTAAATTGAACCATTCTTCCTTACACAGGTAAATTATTCTAGAAGACTTTAACTAATTATACAGCTTTTGCCAAAGGTAGCACGAAAGGAATTAAGAAAGAATCAAATGTGCAAAAACTTGGCATTTGGTTCTTGATTTGAAGATAGAAGGGACTTTTTGAGATGAGTAGTGTGTAGTCCAATTTTAGGCTAAAAGTGGTAATACGGTTTTTGTCACTGTTTTACCCAAACAAGGAAACAGAGAACTCAGCCCTATAGCTGCAAGGAATAGGAATCTGACAATAATCTAGAAGAGCCAGGAAGAGAGGATCTCACAAAATTAAAAACACAGCCTTAATTTTAATCTCATGAGACCCTGAGTTCAGAAAATAGCTGAACCTGCCCAGATTTCTTCTCTATCTAGCTGTGAGATAATAAATGGTATTTTAAGTTGATAATTTTGGGGAAGGTTTTCATGGCAGCTCTTAAGAGTAGTCAATATAATTGTTAAAAGTTAACCCAGTTGTTTTCACAAATGAAAACAGAAACAGGTAGAGTTATGGACACATGCATGAATGTGTATGTATATGCATGTATGTGCTTGTAAACCCATATAAGTACAACCCTTAAATTTTTCAAAGGATGAAATTTTACATCCATAAATTTCACATTATAGTTCACTATTGATTGCATTTGCAAGATGACTATAAAAAAAGTAAATCAACAAATTAAATCCTATCATTCTTTTAAATATCCCTGTTGCTATTATTTCTAATTCCAATCCAATTATTTTAGTAGTTAATTTAATTATGGATCATATAGTCAATTTCCTATTTCAAGAAATTTTAATGCAATAATGGTAGTCTATTAAAAACTTTTTAAAATGCAGATTAGCTCATTTCAACCAAATAAAGATTCAGATTACAGCTATTAACTGAAATAGTTGAATATTGTCAGCATTCACAATAAATCAGAGAGAAATGTTTTAAATAAAAGACTTAAGCCTTAATTACACAAATGTAAAGGCTACAAATGTATATTTATTTAAAATTTTAAAATAATTTTGCATTAATGTAATAATGGAGTAACATTCCCCTCATTTTTTTTTGGTAAAATACTTCAAAACCCTCCCCTTTACTGGCTTTCCTGAAAATGAAGTCTTCTTTAATTATTTAATTAAATTAAATGGTACATTGACACTTCCTTAATTTAAAATTGCTATGAACATTTGTGTTCATTTTCTAGTCATGTTTTCAAATAAGCTCAGCTCTTTGTAAAGACTGAGTCATATCCCTCTGTGTGATATTCACACTAGAGAAAAATTAACAAAAGTCTAAAATCCAAAGAAATATTGATTGAATTTGCAAAGTCAGAAGACCTTTCTGTGTTTTTTGTTGTTGTTTTTGTTTTTGTTGGCCTTCCCTCAAAACCCTTTGTTCATTCACCCATGGGGCTTCTAGAACTATGTTTAATTTCTTCTAAGTAATTTGCTTCTCAGTAGAAAAACTTCTCAATTATACTGTGTTAACCATCTACTGCTGTATATGTTTTGAATTTTTATGAGACACAGAAAGTGCAAGAAAATTTGCACTCCCACCAGAAATGGAGGAATGTTCCCCTTACTCCCCATCCTTTTCAACATAAACTGTCCTTAGTGTTTTGGATATCAGCCCCTCCAAATGGGGTAAGATGCTATCTCAGAGTCATTTTGATTTACATTTCCTTGATGACTAAGAATGTTGAACAATTCCTTAAATGTCTTTGGCTATTTGAGATCCTTCTGCTGAAAATTCTTTGTTTATATCTGTACCCCATTTCTTAATTGTGTTATTAAATATTTTGAAGTCTAGATTCTTCAGTTCTTTACATATTTTAGAGATCATCAGTCTGTCAGATTTGGGGTTGGTGGAGATCGTTTCCTATTCTGTAGTCTGCCATTTTGTGTTATTTACTATGTCTTTTGCCTTTTCATTTTCGGGAGGTCCCATTTATTTATTGTTGTTCTCAGTATTTTGCTACTGGTGTTTTTCAGAAAGTGGTCTCCTGTGCCAATGTGTTCAAGGCTACTTCCCACTTTTTCTTCTGTCAGCTTCTGTGTCACAGGATTTATGTTGGGTTTTGATCCACTTGGACTTGACTTTTGTGCATGGTGTTGGATAATTTTCAATTATTTTCAATTTTCTACATGTTGACGTTCAGTTATGCCAGCACTATTTGTTGAAGATGATTTTTCATTGTACAGTTTTGGCTTCTTTGTCAAAAATCAGGTATTTATAGGTGGAAAGATTAATGCCAGGGTCTTCAATTCAATTCCATTCATTCATGTGTCTGTTCTCATGCCAATAAAAAGCTATTTTTATTACTGTAGCTCTATAGTAGAGCTTGAGGTCAGGGACCACGACACCCCCAGAAGTTTCTTTATTATACTGATTGTTTTAGCTATCCTGGGTGTTTTGGATATTTTTTTTACTGTGTTTTTGAAAATCAGTATGGCAATTTCTCAAAAAATTGTGAATCAATCAACTTCAAGGCATAGCATTACCAATCTTGGAGCATGTACCCAAGAAATGCTCAATCATACCACAAGGATACTTGATCAACTATGTTCATAGCAGGATTATTCTTAATAGTCAGAACCTGGAAACAACCCAGATGCCCCTCAATTGAAGAATGGGTAAAGAAAATGTGATACATTTACACATAGTGGATTTATTCAGCTGTAAAAACACAATGACATAATGAAATATGCAGGCAAATAGGTGGGACAAGAAAAAATCATCCTGAGTGAGGTAACCCAGACCCAGAAAGACAAGCACAGTATGTAGTCACTCATAAGTGGATATTAGATATAAAGCAAAGGATAACCAGACTACAATCCACAGATCCAGAGAAGCTAGGTAACAAGGAATACCCTAAGAGGGATGCATGGATAGCCCTGAGAAGGGGAAAGAGATGACATCTACTGGTTATCCTGTGGAGAGGTGGCAGGTAGAAGGAAGGGGATGGGAAACAGGAACATGAGAGAATGGGTTTGTTGAGTTGAGGGAGGGGCAGCAGAGGAGAGCAGTGACAGAGATATCTTGATGGAGGGAGCCGTTATGAGGTTAAGGAGAAACATGGTGCTCCAGAAATTCCCAGGAATCCCCTACGATGATCCCAGCTAAGACTCCTTGCAATAGGGGAGAGGGTACCTCGACTGGCCTTCTGTAATCAGATTGGTGATTACCCTCATTGTTAGCATAGAACCTTCATCCAGTAACTGATGGAAGCAGATGCAGAGATCCACAGTCAAGCACTGGGCCAGGCTCCTGGAGTCCAGTCAAAGAGAGGGAAGAGGGATTATATGAGCAAGAGGGGTCAAGATCATGATGGGATCATGATGGGCAAACTCACAGAGACACCTGACCCAAGGTCGTGGGAGCTCACAGACTCTACCAAGAACGGGTAGCCTGCATGGAACATAACTAGGCCTTCTGCATGTGGATGACAGTTTTATAGCTTGGTATGTTTGAGGGGCTCCTGGCAGTGGGACCAAGTTTTGTCCCTGATGGAAGAGCTGGCTTTTTTAAGCTATTCCCTATATTGGTATGCCTTATTCAGCTTTGATGCAGGGGAAGTTCTTAGTCCTGCCTCATCTTAATGTGCCAGGCTCTCTTGACTCCCCATGGGAGGCCTTACCCTTTCTGAGGAGTGAATAGGGATAGGTTGGGGGATAGGTTGGGGGAACAGGGAGAGGGCAGGAGGAAGAACTGTGGTTGGTATGCAAAATGAATAAAAAAATTAAACAAAAAAAGAGACTGTGAAAGAAAGAAAAAAATCAGAATCAACAAGAAAATCTTTGAATTAGTATACCTATTAATATTTAATTTATAATTATTTGGTTCTATTTATTTTATGTATTTGTATGAATACCTTTTCTGCATATATGTCTGCATACTACTTGCCTGTGGTAACAGAGTTAAGAAGAGGGTGTCAGTTCCCCTGAATAGGACTTACAGATTATTGTGAGCCACCATGTGGGTGCTGGGAACCTCTTCATGAAAGCAAGTATTCTTAACTTATGAATCGTTTCTCCAACCCATTAGTTTTCATTTTAAATTCAGTAGATCATCCTGCTTCGACTCTGCATTCATTGATAGACGTTTAAGGCAGTGGGAGTATATTATATTAAAGTATATTATATTAAATACTATACAGGGGTTGAAAAATGGCTTAGCAGTTGTATGCATGTATTGTTCTTTCAGAGGACCAGAGTTCAAGTCTCAGCAACCATGTCATATAGCTCCCAACTACATTTCACTTCCAGCTCTGAGGGAAACACATGTCTCTAGGATCTCAGATAGACACACAAAATTAAATAAATAAATCTTTAGATAGTAATACTCCATGGTACATCGTAAAATGAGAAATAATAATTGAATGGATGCTTAGATGACTACCAGTATTAAATATTAGAAAAGAGAACATAATCTAGGAGTCTCTCTAGTAATGCTTAAACTTTCACTGAATTCATACTGGCAGCCTTAAGTATAAACAACATGCAAAGTTATTTAGTTCTACTTATGTTCAAGGACTGATGTTTCTTAAATTTGTATTTTTTTTCTCTAAACTATGAACTATTTAATGGCCAGTTAAGGAGAAGAACCTTAAATCCGTGGGAACCAGGAAACCATTTACTTGAGCCACTGTATTTATTCACTAAAACATATATTATTTAATTCAGACTTGTCCTTGAAATCTTGTATTTGCAATCTTCTAGATATAATGCACGTCACAAAGCAACATGAGATGTTTTATATTTCTACAGCTTGACATATCCATTTGCATAATCTTCTTAGTTTAAAATCATATTAGTCTTATAAAACTTTATTTTAGTTGGTTAATGCATACATTTTGCACTCAGGAACAGGTGTAAACTCTGACATCTGGAATTTCCATCAGAAAAGAATGTCCCTGAGGCACTTACACAAAAGGATATCAATGTACACTCACACAATGACATTCCAGACAGATATGTGCCCTTATATCAGGGCACGAATAAGAAAAATAGAAAGCATGGGCAAAGAGCACATGACATGAAATGAAATACATATGTAGAAAGTGACCATCATGTGCAGGGTTAGTTCCTGATTCTATGGTGAAATCCAAGTCTGCTTGACAATGGAAGGTTTAACATTTAACAGCTAAGCACATAAAAAGGAATTCATAACAGAAAAACCTACATCAATTGGAGTGACCTTTCTCAGAAATATCTTTTACAGATATTTCTCTGGCTGCCTCTTTTCTTCTTTGCTCTACCTTAGACCTTTTTCAGTAGGGATTCTTTTCACTCTTTCCTCGTAGATAACCCTCATTTTACCCTCTTTATTGCTATGAATCAGCTTCCACTGTAGAAAAACTTAAGGTATTTGTAACTAGTGTGTGAAGGATTTGGGAGCTCTTGGATCCACTATTATAGGGAACCCTTCCATTGGACATTTTGAAATTGGTTACAATTAGAATTGTGGGAGAAAGAAATGTGAGATTCAGGCACAGAGAAAAAAGAACCAAATGATAAATGAAACATTTCAAGACTGAGTAATGGAGACACATTAATTAGTATAATAAATTTGGATAATACTCACCTAAAATAACATAAAAATAAGTTGTTTGGGATCAAAATATTTATTTTTATGGAAATTACTCCATATTGAAAAAATTTTCAGAGTTTATAGTGTTCATAACCCTCTGTGTCTAGAAATCTTAACCAGTTACCAGTTTTAGCTATAACCATGAGTAGTATAGTTATTAGGAAGAAGAGGAAGAAAACACAATGCTTAGAAAGTCTAATTGTCACATCTTGTGGAATTTTCTATAGTTTTCTCATCTACTAATGCCTTCTGATGGCAGCAGCTTTCTTGTCTATTAAGATTGAGAACAAAATCCTAGACAAGATTCAGAGAATCCCGAAGAAGGCATTTCTAAAATGAATTGATGTTTTATTCGCAACAGTCAGTGCTGTTACATGGAAACAATATTTTAAAAGTCTATGCCTTTTCTTAGCCTGTGCTATGCCTTCCTACAAAGATTTAAACTATGTGTATATTATATGCAGAATACATAAAAATGACAAGTCATCATCCACACTGTTTTGAAAATTCATGACATCTAAGGTCAGGTTCAGTCTTTTAACTATTATACACAGGCTGGGAGAAAGTTAGCACTGAAAACCTAACAAAGGTCTATTATAGCAAAACCAAAAATATGTAGAGAAATACCTACCTGAGATGTTTGTAATGAATAAAAATGAGGCACCTGGCTCTTTAGTCTTCCCAAAGTGCCTTTCATCTTTCTAGTTACTTCCAGACACTCCACCTCCCTACCCATCTAACTTTATGTACTTATGTACTCTCTCTCTCTAAAAGAAGCCAAAAAGGAAATAAAATAAAAAACTAAAAAAATATAAAAAAATAAGAAATGCATGCAAAACCAAACAAAACACAAAGTTTATTTAATGTTGGTCTAACACTCCTGACCTCCTGGATCATAGGGCCTGTCCTGAATTATGGTTGATATTAAATAGTGACACTCTATTAGTGAAAAATTATTTTCCCCCTTTTCAGAAGGTATCAGTTGCAGAGAGCTTCTTGGTTAGTGTTAAGACTTGGCGTTCATGTCTCCATGCTGGGTTTTTGACTTGTTTGAATTTGAACAGGCCTCGTGCTTGCTGTCACAGTCTCTCTGAGATCATATATGTATCATCTCTAAATTGAATGTCTGTTTCAAGGCTCTCTCCTAAAGGGTCAGGGGTCTGTTCAGAAGTACAAAGAACATAAGAGTCAAAGGTGGCAGGCAGCTCCAAAGAAACAGCCTCTCCAGAAAGAACAAGAATAACACTCCATAATTACATTGGAGAATAACATTGATTCACCTGAGGAAGCCTAGACTGTTTACACAGGTGTCTTGACATCCAGCTAAGTGATCATGCTTTTCTTGTTTCTCTATTGGGAATGTAACCCTCTCAGGTACACAATGCAAATAAGCCAGGCTTGTTCCAATATAATAACTCATGCGGATCCATTTCATCTTACATTTAATGTTTTTGATTTATATTATATTTAAAATAAAAGTTAAGATAGCATACCCTTACTTGTAACAGTGTAATTGTATGTACAGGTACAATGAAGAAATATCAGTTTTAGACATTAGTTGAATTCATACCTGGAATCAGATTGTTTGATAAACTCTAGTGAATTTGTTTGTACATCTGCCTGGATGTTTGCACAAAGGCATAACGACCTTGCTGAGAAAGAATAAGCACTTTGGAAAAATTAAGTCATTTCCAAGAAGGAGTTGAAAATTTTGACATGCATCAGATGTTTCTCTTTCCATATCCTTTGTCAAATAAACATATCAGAGACCTCTTAGAATGAGTATGAATAAAAACAGAGCAAGGTTCTTATAATCTTTGTAAAACAATGTGTAATAGGTAGAATCAGGTAGTCTATACAGCAGCCTGTAGTGCTTTTTATAATTGGATAATGACCTATCTCTGTGAACTCATTACTAAAGCAGGAAACCATTCCAGGGTAATGACAACCTCTTTTGTATAATGTAAATAAACATCTGAATATGTTTTTGATAAAACTAACTTTATTGAACAATAGGTTTAGGCAAGTTTGTATTGGACAAAAGATGGCTAGAAATAGAAGTCTACTTTCAAGATTCATTAAACCTTGTCTCTAACCAATATGATAGCTGCATTAATAATGATTGTCTTATCTGTATGGTTGATCATAAACAAACAAACAATGCTTACAGTCTTGAGTGACAGACTCAAATGGATAGTATAGTTCAAGGCCTATTCTAATACCATCTCATGCTTGGCACATGGTGCTATAAAACAGGATGGAAAAATTTTCCTTTTTCTTGCACAAGCCACTGATGTTATGGCCAAAGAGATATATCTCCATGTCAAGCGTATACATTTGCTTCCTTGTCTGCTCAGTTGCCTTTGTTTTTTGGTATAGAAATGATGAATAAAGGTAGATTATTAAATCTACTTTAATTCAAAAAACAAGTGTTAATCCCAAAGTACTTTACATTGGTGTGGATTTGGGCTTATTGATACAAATTTAAGATCAATTTTGTTATACTCTATGTATACTTCTGCTCTTCTTTAAGGCACTATGTTTATGCAGCTCTGTTGGGACCAATTGAGTCCTGGCTTTCAGCTGCTCTTCCCTGTCTAGAGCCTTCTAATTGAAGTTACTAAAAGCTGTGCTTTACCTAGAGGATCAGAGAATGGGATTTTCACCTGTTGGCCATTGTCTGTTGGGTATTTAGGCCTCCATGGTGCTATTAAAGATGGGCTTTGTACCAGTGATTGGAGGTCCATGTGTTGGTCTGTCTCTCTGTGTGTTTTCTCAACCTAGAGCCCCTTGCCCGAAACTCGCAAACTGGGTTCTAGCAGACAGGGTGTGTGTGTTTGTGTGTGTGTGTGTGTGTGTGTGTGTGCAGCACAGCTCCTTTAAAAATGTGTAGTTAAGAAATACAAATTAATAGTCATCTGTAATAATCAAACTTACAGACATGTTAGTTAGGTAGATTTCCTAGATATATGAATATACATTTCAGATGTGTAGGTAATCTTCAAATAATTCAAAGACCTACAGAATGTGGCATTTAAAATGTTTTAATAAAAGAATTCTTCGAATGTGAGATGTCTGCTCCTGGCAGCACTAATTATTTCAAGGGGCATCAAAGAAGCTCCTCATGGAGTGTGCTTTCAATGTTGTGAGACTAGCCATTTGGAGAAGAAGCTGCTTTTGCCTGGATTGCTTGACAATATGCTGTATAAACTGGCCATGCAGGATACACAGGAAAATGACTGGTGAACTTGCCAAGACAAGTTGGGAGTCCTTCAGGGTTCATGAAAGAGTCTACCAGACATTCAGCAGGGCACAGAAGAAAGCAACTGATGATGTCAAAATAAGTAGGACAATCTTTCAAATTTCCTGCTTTACTGAGAAATCTTCCAGATACTCTAGGCCTAAAGATAGATGCCATAATGTTAAAAAAACAAAAAAACTTTTGGTGAGTTTTCAGGCAGTCAGATATCTCTGTCATTTCTAAAATTTTTGAACTTTCTTGCAATGCACTTCCTGATATCTTTATGAGGTCTTTTATAGAGTTGAAGAATACATAGTTATAATTATAGTTTTCTTTGTTATGATAAAAAGTAAATTACATATGAAATTTTAGACTCACAAAGATAAAATAGATGATAGAGTATTTTCTTTAATTTTGTCAAATATAAATAGGCTAACTATTATAACTGCAATTCTTGATTGATTACCATTTTGTTATATGTAATTTTGTCATGTTCAAGTTAAAACCTTCCTTTTTGATTAGACATAAAAAGGTAAATGCTGTGGGATAACCCATCTGTATGCTGTGAATTTGTTTCATTTTCATTGGTTAATAAAGATGCAGATTTAGCCAATATGCATGCAGAATAGAGACAGGCAAGAAATCCAAACAGATACAGGGAGAAATGGGACGAGTCAGAGAGATACCAGCAGCTACCAGAGAAGCAAGATGGGAGGTAACAACCCATGAGCCTTGTGCTAAAATATATAATAATAGAAATGGATTAATTTAAGTGGCAAGAACTTATTAATAATAACCATGAGCTAATAGGCAAAATAGTTTGCATTTTTTATTAAGCCTCAGAGCATTTATTTGGGAACTGGCATGTGGTAGAGAAACCTCCAGTTACAGTTTTTGTTTTAGTTTGGCTAGGTTTTTGTCTGCTCTCCTTTAAAAAAAATCATAGGATTATCTGTTTCAAAGTATTCAGTGAAGTCGAACATATTAACATTTGAGTGAGGGTCAACAACTGATTCACATTTTTTTGAGTTATCAGATCTATATGTGTCATTCTGTCTTGCTCATGCATACAATTCTATCAAACATGAATTAAAGTGTAGAAGGATAGCCGCTTTTATTCATAGCTTCTGTTTCTCTCCACTTTCTTTTAGCTCTAACATTTTTAAGGGAAAATAGTGTAGGTGACCATTACTGATCCTGTAAATCAAAGGAAAATTTCCCATTCTTATCAAAAAGATTGTATATTTCAGGTGACTAATCCATAATTGTCTGGCATGCTTTTTTAACATTTATGTTTATTGTTCAAAATGTATTTATTATAATACAAGGTATATCAAATAGAGACGTACACAGAACATAAAAATAAACACAAATAAAAGAACTTGGGAATTTAGTCTTTGTAATGGGATGTTTGCCAAATGTCCAGTTCATTCAGCATATTTTATAATTAAAACGCAAGTAGATGGACAAGATTGCTTAGTATAAGAAAGATGAAACTTTTGGGCATTATCAAGTAGCCATCTACCTATGACACTTATGACAACCATCTACCAGTCTTTCAATAATTCACTGCTACTAATCACAGTTGCAGTACATTACTAGTAAAATTATTTCTATTTATATATGAAATTATTTGACTACCTAAAAGATACAGTATGTGTTTTAATCAGAGGACAACCAGGGATTTTTGTAAATTTAATTAATGTGCTACAACCCTGTTTCAGCTAATGTTCAATTACTTATAATTAATTTTTCTCTCAAATCCCTGACTTACCCTTCAAAAAAGACACAGAATTAAAAACTTAGAAGTTCTACAAAATTGTGAACATTTGCAAGCAGTTATATTTCAAAGAGCAAATGATGTTAGTGAATTAAATTGAATGAATGTGTCATATCTTTCATGTGTTTTCTGAGAGCCAAACTTTTCATACTTCTTTAAAGTGAGAAAAAGTAAGAGATAATTGATATTGGGGGATTTACTGTGCTAAGTAGAGTTCACATAAAGTGCATACTGCCTCTGAGATCAGAGAAATCTTTCACAGAAATACAGTATCATGGGAAATGTAGAGTGGCATAATTCAGTTTTGTTCCCAGTGTGAAAGAATTACTGTTAATTATACTTTTATTATGTCTCAATGAAATTTCAACATCTCTAGTAGCTCCTAAGTTGATAAGTCAATTAGAAGTAAATTGTTCACATTAGAGAAGAATGAGTTCAATTTTTGGAGGGAACTGATTTTATTTACCAACCCTGCGAGAACTTCCACCCTTTACAGACCAGGGACAACAGCAATAGGGTTTGTTTTCTGCCCAATTTTGATTAAATTCATGTGATTATTGGGCTGAAAATTGATTCATGTTACTCTTTTGTTAAATTCATCATATTTTATGCCTTCACCACAAGCATCAGACTGTGAATATGAGAAAGCCATCCCTGATAGCACTCTGACAAGTAGACTTCACACAATAAAACAAAGTTGTTCTTTTTCTTGGCACCATGTCACTCTTTATATTTCAACAATTGACGCTGCAATACAACTGATAAACACAGGACATAAATCTGAGTTGTCAACTTTTTGAGTGTTAAAAACGTTATCCCTAGTTAAGCATTTTTTACTTTTTTATTTTCACAAATCCACATATATATGCACATATATGTAATTACATGGGTACATATTTATATATGAAGCAAATATAAAATCTATTAATAAAAATCTTTCTCCTCTATTAACTTGGACATGGAGGCACACACTTTTAATTTTTATACTCAGGAGGTAATTTCATGGCCACCCATGGTTACACAGTGAAATAAAATAAAATAAAATAAAAGGAGAGAAAAGCTTCTCAATGTGTTTCACCTGATGAAGCCCAGCAGCCATGGAGGGGTCAGTTCAGAGAGGCTTCAAGATGGTGAACTATGTGTAGGTGGTAAATGGAATGACTTGGTGTTGTCAAGCATAAAAATAGACACTAGAAAGTGGACTGTGTATCTCATAATGAAAGTCTAAGAGAGAAAATTGTAATGACTTGGGAAAGTAGAGAAAGAGGATACAAAAATGGCTAATCCGAGTTTTAAACTGTGAGAAGAAAGCCTGCATAGTGGAACTGTGCCTAGGCAGCTAAGGAAGACACTGCCTCATTAAGAGTGCTGGCTGAG
>LOEQ01004521.1:99163-117516 GCA_001685075.1 Bramus lutescens
GGTGGGCGCACCCCTCATGGTCCTGACTTCCTTGCTCATGATCTCCCTCCTTCTATAATTTTAATTTTAAGCTATATTGTTTTAGTTTTTATTTAGCCTGAATGGGCATTTAGTGCATCTCCTTTTACTTTATCACCTGCTCTGTACAGTTTCCTTGTTTCTCATACTCTGACCTGTATTGTCTATATCATTTTCTTATCATACACATTTTACTCTTTTCCTCTGTCCCCACTCTCTCCCGTTTTTTTCTCCATATTTTCAATAACAATGCCTCTAATAAATTATAACCTATATTTTTCTCAACCATATTTTGATGGTGATCTCTTTGAATATCAGTGAATGTAAAAGGAGTACAGAAATGCTATTGCATGTTAACATTGAAATTATTGTTCAAATTGTTTTTCAATTACTGTAGTTAGCTTCCCCGTATAAAGAAGCCAACATGTGGTGGTAATTAAATAGTAAGACTCTCTCTCTCGCCATCTCTCTCTCTCTCACACACACACACAGAGGGAGAGAGAAAGAGAGAGAGATACACATATAGAAAATGTGTACATGAAATGAAAATCGAGAAACGCATCTATCCCCAGAGATGTACAGAACCATAAGAAAGTCATTATGACAACCTTAAAATTCACATTTTCTCAATAAGAACTAAAACTGACAGTAACAAGATATAAAATGCAAAAATAATACATTTTTGAGACCTAATTTAAAGCAATAAATATCCACATAATAGATGTAAATAAGATTAATAAAATAAATAAGCTACTTGGCAAAGTGGATGAACAGAAATGAAACTTTAGACAATGGAAGGGAAAATTAGTAAGGAAACTGAGACTCTGAAAATGAACTAAGCAGACATTAATTATGCAATAAATTTGTTCATCTACCAGATAACCAATTGAGTGAAGAGAATTGTCAGAGATAATTCCAGGGGCTGGAAAGATGATTCCATGATTGTGAGTACTGATTACTCTTCCACAGAACTCAGGTCCAATTTCCATCACCCAAACAGCTAACAACTTTCAGTAACTCCAGTTCTATGCCCTTTTCTGACTTCAGTGGGCATCAAGCATGTACATGATGCACAAACATATATATATGTAAAACATCAATACATACAAAATAAATGAGATAAATATCATTTTTTTGGAAAGACAAGACTAAGCTAAAGAAAGAAGATCAAGAATAAAATCAAATGTACATATTTAGAGTTAATTGTTGGATGTGGAAAAATATTCTGAGATTCCAAACCATGTTCAGAAATATGGAAGTATCAGTTAGAGGGGCCAAATATTTTTTAAATTGAATTTTATTGAGCTCTACATTTTTCTCTGCTCCCCTCCCTGCCTCTCCCCTCCCTTTCAACTCCCCCAGGTCCCCATGCTCCCAATTTACTCAGGAGATCTTGTCTTTTTCTACTTGAGGGGCCAAATCCTAAAATGTCCTTAAGCTGTTGCTACATGGACCCTGATCTACAGGAGATGAAGACCGAAGGATAAATGGCTATTGCAATAGCCTTTACAAGTCAAGCAATGGTTGCCACACAGAGTATGCAGACAGACCTAGTGATGGAGAAGAAAGTGCTCAGGCTGTAAGTTCTTTGAAACTCAGGCCCCTATGGGAGTATGGATTCATTACTGGCTGCTCTGCCACTAACTACTCAAAAAGCTAATTCTAGAGATGTGTGGTGGATATTTCTGTATCTTAATATTAACTAAAGTCCTTAGGCTTTTTGTGTAAAAGCAAGGATACTGAAGAAGAAAAGGTCTTGGCATAGAGTCATAGCATAATTGCATTTAGTTTTGTGGATGTGTATTTCTGTCTCACTGATAAACAAGTATAGAAACCTGAATGTGACCAAGATTTTATGTCATATTTTGTTTAGAGAGTACAAACAGAATTAGCAAAATTATTTAATGATTATATGTATCTGGAAGATTGTGTCAGATAAATCCACATAAAGAACTTAACACAGAGCCTGGTGTAAGGATGGTACTAGACAATGCTTCTCATTAAGTAAAAACGTCCATAATTGTAAACTATATAATAATATTATTAAGCATTTTAGATTTATATGCTGGATTCTCTTTGAGTCTTAAGAAAACAATTCACATTATTACAATCAGAAAATTTCCATTTTATTCTGAGAATGTATGAATGACTAGATAAATAGAAGAATAATGCTTAACAATATTTTTAACACATGACACATGAATTCTGTTGGTGGAAAAAGTAGTCATTATTTTCTAAAATCCTCCCTTTTATCAAGTGATTATATTATATACTATGTTCAAGAGCTAGACGATTCATAAAAGTCTTATTGTCTTTATGTTCTATTCTAGGGGATCACTAAAAGCTAAATATCTGTCGCAGAAATTCACACTTGGGTAATGACATTTATTTTCAGTTTCCTAAGCCAGCAGCAGAATCTTTCCAATCGGAAAGACAACACAGTAACCCAAGTGGAAAATGCTTTGAAAGCTGTTTGTACTTAGTACTAAGACTTTGTTAATGATGGCTGTTTTCACATGATGGATGTGCTTGCTTTAATACCTATGGGCATCTGCTGTTACTATTAGTATTTCCTTGAACAGTTCCCTAAGTGATCATGTATAATTTAATGCACCTAACTTCTTCAAATATGCTGTCTTATGGCTTTGACAATAGCACTAGTTTTCTTTTTCTTTAAGAAAGATTTATTAATTTTACACTCAATATTTTGATCAGATCATTTTCTTTCTCCCAACTCCTTCCGGATTTCCCTTCCCTACACATGCAACTATATGTGTTTTCTTTATCTTAAAGAACAACAATAAAACATTAATATAAACCCCAAATAAGCAAACACACTAAGAAATAAACAAAACAAAAATACATGAACGCAGTACCACGAGCTCTGTTTTGTATTGGTCAATTGTTTCTGAGCATGGGGCTTTCCCTGGAGTGTGGGTATTATAGCCAGAGTCACTTGAAGAAAACTAATCTCTCTCCTGGTAGCCATCAATTACAAATGACTTTTTGGTTGGGGTGGAACTTGGTTTCCACTTTACCTTCTCCATGCTGGGGTTTTTGACTGGCATGAACTTGTGTAGTTTTGTGCATCCTCTCACAATATCCATAGGTTCATGTGTGCACCAGCCCTGTTACATCTGGGAAATTCTCTTTCCTTGGAATTTTCTGTTCCCTCTGGTTCTTACTATATTTTCCCCTCTTCATTTCTGCGGTTAGCTGAAACTTTGCAGGAAAGGTGTGGTAAAGAAATCACGTAGTTCCAAGTGCTCCAGAGTCTCTTCAGAATATATGCTGACCTCCAAACCTAGTCCTTTTTCTGTTCCATCAACTTTCAAAACTGCTGACAATTTATATTTCAAATTTAGTCTTCATAGCATTCTTCATTGCTTTGAAGTAAAATCCAAACTCCAAAGGCCACAATAGAGAGTCGAATCCACAGCTGTTTTCATCTCCACTGCCACTCTCTTGACATGCTAAAGAAATAGGTGTGAAAGCTTCTACCTACCCACTGATTTTCTTTAACTTGTGCCCATGTGGCGATACTGTATCTCTCAGACCCGTTTCTATGCAGACAATTAGAAGATCTTCTATTGCTGTTCAGATATTAGAGATTTTCATTTGTTCTTTCTCACCATTATTTTTGTCAAACTTTTTGACAGCTCAGAGTTTTCATAGTTACAATAGGAATGATTAGATTCAGAAATTCTTTAAGCTTCCTGAAGGCTCAAATTCTTTCCTAAGCATTTAGAATGTCATATTAAAGCATGAAGAGTCATATAATAAAAATGTTATAGTAAAGGTTATGTTTTCTCCAAGGCAGAAGCTCAGTTTCATTCCTCAACATAGCATAAACCAATGGTGGCATATGCCTGTAATTTCAGCACTTAGGTGGTGAAGACAGGAAAATGAGGAGTTTAAGGCTATCTTTGACTATAGCAACAGCAAGTTCAAGCCCAGCCTGGGATATATGAGACCCTATCTTCAAAAGACAAAAAAGATGGTGCTTGCATATATACATTTCAAAAAGGATGTTTTGATTCTTGGTATGGGCACTAGGTAGATGAATGTACTTAAGCTTCTTGGGTACAGTGATTTCTTATGTTCGCATATAATCTAACACATTTCTTTACTTTGGTAGGAGGAAGTCACGTGTTATTCCTGGCCGCCTAGCTAGCTTAGACCTGAAATAATCACATAGAAACCATATTATTTAAATCTCTGCTTGGCCCATTAGCCCTAGCTTCTTATTGGCTAACCCATACATATTAATTTAACCCATTTCTGATATTCTGTGTATCACCATATGGCAGTGGCTTACTGGCAAAATTTAGGCGTGTCTGACTATGGCAGTGGTTCCATGGTGTCTCTCTGACTCTGCCCTTCTTTCTCCCAGCATTCAGCCTAGCTTTTCCTTCCTAACTAAATTCTGCCTTGCTATAGGTCCAAAACAATTTCTTTATTCATTAATGGTAATCACGGCACATAGAGGGGACTCCCACACCATACTTTTATTAAACAAAATGAATAATTAATAAAAAATTAATGATTTTTTGGAATGAATAGTTTTTATTTGAGAGACTGTTTCATCATAAAAGTATTCTTCTGAGGCACTCCACTATTCTTTTAGAAAATGCACAGTGGAAAATTTATACCAGAGGTGGTGAAAACAAATTGAGAATATAAATTCTTTGGGTTTATAAATTGGCTTCAGATTATCACAGAAAGGTAGTTCAATGTTAAGCAAGTTGTACTGGAGATTGCTTTGGTCTACATATAGCTTCTCTAGTCCAAAATCTAATAGAAAATGTCTATAGTAAACTTTCCAAACAGCTTAAACTACATTAAAGTACAGTACTTTGAAGGCTTTTAAAAATCTTTTATAATACTTTATATGTTTCAGAAGAGAGGGAATCTGAATTATTCACACAGATTCCGTGGGCATCTCAGATGAATTGAAAACAGTATAGAGTCTCCAAGTGAGTTCCAATCATTTTCACAGCTGCTCAGAAAACAGAAGACAAATGTGAGCCCATCATTCCTTTTCACTCAGAAAGCAAATGTAATCTGAACATACTGTGTGCCTACCACTATTGGAAACAATGTGCTTCAGTAGTGCTACATAGGGAGAAGTCCCTGCCTCATACAGCTTACATTTTAGTTGTGATAGGCAGATATAATTAAAAGAAAATGAAGATAGAAAGCATGTATACTACTGTAGAGGGTGAAAAGCCTTGTGCACATAGATAATCACTGTAGAAGCCAGGAAAGTTAATCACACACCTTACTTTTGCAATGGGAAGAATTTCTTGCTGCTCTTTCTGGAATACCAGGAATGATGTAGTTCGGTGTCTGCTGAGATAGGTCTGTCTGTCTATCCCAGAATTTGTTTATCTCAGACTCTTTTCTCCTAAATCTTGAGCATGGCTTTTAGATCATAAAACCCATCCTTATGAAAGATGTCGCTTGGAATTTACTGCAGCCTAAGTGACTTCTGTGTTATCTTAGGGCCAGACCAGTCCTGAGATCCACAGGAATTATGTTTACCTCAGGCATTCTCCCTAGACCCTTATCTTGAGTTGTGTTTCTAAGCCAACAAGAAACCCTCTTACACATGAAGCCATATATACTTTGCAAAGGCCTTCAAGGCAAATATGTCATAAGCTTTGTTGTGCTCATGGGTCTGAGTTCATTTTACATGAATACATTTTCCCCAAAATTGTGCTGTACTTAAATATGGTTAAAGTAAAATGATCTGGGCCAGTCTCAGAAGTCCTGGTCTAGCAGCAATTACAATAAAATTGGGCTGAGCTGAGTTTCTTACTTGTCTCTTTGTGAATTGTTTTTCTTTGACTGTTAGGAGTGTGCATAGAATTATTACATACTACCAGAAAGAAAGATGGAAATCTGGTGACCATGGTGCTCTAATTTTAGATATGTGAGCCAGTGAATGTCCCAGTTCAGCTGACTTGTCCATGCATTCTTGAGAAGGGGTGTGTGCATTAAGGAAAAAAAAATATGAGAGACTGAAGATAGAGTCAGGAGGGTATTCCAATGAATAATGAATCCACTTAGTGTTTGTTTCGCATAGTATTTATACACCCCAATCCAGAAAGGGGGGAACAAAAGGCTTTTTTTACCTAGATAGAAAGAACAAACAAAGTAGTTTGAAGCACAATTAATGAAAACTCAGAGACAGAAATTGGGGTTCAAACTAAAGGTCAGAAAAGCAAAGCAACCAGTCACTGGCTCTTACCTCTACCCCAGTCTGAAAATGGCAATCCTGCCTCCAGGAATCTCAGAGTAAGACTGAGACTGAGAGCTGTCTCCTTCCATCTCTAGTTCTGGGATTAAAGGTGCGCACCATTACCACCTGGTTTTTATGGCAACTAGTGTGGATACTGGGATTAAAGCTCTGTGTTGTTATCACCTATTCCATAAGGCTAGCCCCTGTGGCCATTTTACTATTCTGATACTAAGGCGAGTTTTATTTATTAAAATACAAATGAAATGCCACTACAGTAGTTACCCTCTTTTTACCCAAAACATTAAATAACCACAACCTAGGTCAAAACATCCTCCTGTTTGACCTTGAAGGAGCAATACTAGGCTTGAACTCTCTGACCTTATGTCAAGACGGAGACAGCCACTTCTGTGGGCTCCCACAAGGGAAGTTGTTACTAGTGCTGAGATTCTTTAGCAGAAGAGGCACAATCACCATGCATCTCTGGAAATGGCTAAGGGGTCAAATAAGTGCTTCCAGTTTTAGGGTAGGGTTTCACCTAGGCTTCAAGAACTTTTTGCTGTGTTTCAGATGGTACAGAACAGGGAGACCAGATTTTTTCAAGCACTCATGGTATAGGATGCCTATTTCCTATGCATGGGACAAATCCTAGTATACTACCCTGAGGAAGATGAGAGCAAACACAAAGAGGAATGCATCAGACTAGGAATGCTCTGGACAGACTGGGCGAGCCAAAGTTTGAGGCACAATAAAATGGGACGTGAGCTGTGTGAATGAAGCTCAAAGGTAACCGCAATCAGAAATGAAGAAACACTCATCAGGAGGGCTGCCCCCTACTAATTCTAGGGAGCTGGAAAGGCCTGCTTCTGGGAGTCTGAGCACTTTAGAAGCAGAGGCAGGAGTATCAGGATTTCAAGGTCACTCTTGGTTACACAGGTATTTCAAGGCCACACTGAGGTGCATTAGACAATATTTCAAAAGACAGAATCATAACAAAAATAAAAGAGGATACAAAAGGCAAGCAAGTGACATTTTGACGTTCTTCCTGCCTGAGGAGTCACCTCTACTTATCAGCTGTAACCTCAGCAAACTGTTCTGCCAGCCTCAGAAGTGATGGTTCTTCTTCCAGTGCAAGATAGATACTTGATTTTGGAAAATACTTTAATCTCTCTATACATTTTACCCTAAGAATTTTGCACTTAAATTTCTCCTTTCAATCAATCTGTTACACAAAACTGTCAAATCAAATATTCTACTTTGGGAAATATTGTTGAATGTGGGCTCTAAGAATCAGTCCTGTACACCCAAAACTGCAGGATATTCATGACACAGGACAGAAACAGGTTATTCAAAAGGAGTCCAAGGGAGGGCCCAATATCAATTGTGTAGCAGAAACCAGAGGTCTCGAACCAGGGCAATGACTCTTTGCTATAAAGATATATGGCTAAAAGACTTTACTGCAAGATTCACTGTGTCACAGTACAGCTTCCATAACAAGATTTTTTCTCTTTTCCCCCTCTTTTTCACCTAAATTCTATCTTTTTGATGGGTGGATGGAGAGTCAGGGGCAGAGGGCAGGTATAAAGGGACAGGGAATAAATGGAACCAAGATGCATGATGTGAAACACATAAAGAATGACTAAAAAAAAGTTTAATCAAAATCTTCAATCACTCTGATTATTTTTTTAATTTATTTAAAACATTTTACATCTAATTTTAGGTGTTAGCCACCTTTGACCATTGGTATTTTATTCTGGCAACAGTTTGAACAATTCATCCTACTTAAAAGAGAGCAAATTCTACTTTCTTGTTACTGTGAAGAAAGTTCTTTTTGCTTTATTGTGCTATAAATAATTTATTAATAAATAATATAAAGTTATTGGGAGAAAATTGTTCATAATTCACTTGGAATAAAAGTATTATATAGTACCTCTCATTTTCTATTAAAATACATTAATGGGAGAAAGCTGGATAGTTACAATTTCAATATTCTTGTGATATTATTTTTCTAAGAATTTTATAGCAGAATATATGAATTTGTTATCATAGGTCAACTCAAAATTACTAAGCAGACTTTAGCATCTGATCAGCCTCACAAATTATCATTGGAGATGTAAAAGCAGCTTTGTTAAGGGGAGCAAACTGGAGAAACAGGCTAATGCAGTAGTGTTTGTATTAAGTACCACGAGTAACTTACTGAAACATTGATACAGAGACAAAGGAGATGTTGCCAACATCTCCTGCAATCTGGGATAAACTTGGAATAATATATCTAATTTTCTCTCTTGAGTACTCTCCACAACCTTTCAAGTCAAGCATGGTTTGGCCACCACTTTTAGGCATATAACTGTTCTGTAGCTTATGCATGAATAGCAACTTCAGAAAAGAGGCCTATTCATTGAGCATGTTGGTGAATAAAATTTGGGTAAAATTAAGGCTCTCAAGTACTGATCAACATTTCCCCTGGCATCCTATTAGTCTCATGCTGTAACTGCTTGACAATAAGATGAGGCCATTATCTTACAATTACAGCTTCAAGATTTAACCAGAATGGGTTTGTTGGGTACTGCTTCTACTATATTTGCCATATGTCACACTAATGAACGTTTGGTTGTCGTCTTTCATAGCTAAACTCTTCTCAGGAGACAGAAAAGTCAAAGCAGTAATACCTAATCTACTGTGTGATGAGGAGGACATGATCCTTGAATGAGAATTTCCTTTTCTAATTTATTTCTTTTCTTCATTTTCTTCTTTGCTTTCCTTTCCTATGGATGAATGGCAACCTTGTCTTTCTTCCTGTCTACCTTCTCTGTTTGTGCTAATAAATAGAAGGAAATGGAAAACAGGAAAATTGAAAGTAGAAAAATACAGGGAAAGAAGTTTGTAATCGAGGAGACAAAAATGCAAAATCCAATGTCACCAGGGTTTAGAAACTTTCACATATATTTAATCCCAATCTATTAAAAAAATGTTAAAATCTCCATGTACTCCCTAACTACTCCCATTTAGTTCTAGAACAAAAATGCAAAAAGTAGACTATGTCAATTAAATTGAATTAAATTTTCTTACTTAAAATTCAGAATTTTGAAGTTGAGCCTCAATTTCACCATTTTGTAATCTTACACCAGCTGCTTCATGTTCTCCATGAGAATCCTACCTCTGTTTCCCTTTCTTCCTCTCTTCTTTCCTTCCTTTCTTCCTCAGAAACTTATTTTACTAAACATGTCACTTATTGAACAATGTATTTATGTGGAAAATCTAAAAAAAATTAGAAAAAAACCCCAAATGCTTAGATTTTGCACAGAACTTTATCAGCATGGAGAATTCCTTTGAGAATCTATCCAGAATAGGAGAAAGAATACATGCTACAATCACAGCTCATTTGCAAGTGCCATGGGCCCTTCACAAGGCACAGGGATCATCACATAGAGGGTGGGGAAAGATTGACAGAATAGGACACACTAGGGCAATGTTGAAAACAGTTTTCCTAACACAATAGAGACACTGCTCCCAAAATCTCACAGCAGCTGCTACTGTAGGAGCAGGACCTACACAAGATCAAACCAGTCATAATTTCAATATGAGTTGAGGAGAGATTCATGAAGTCCTCCTAGCTGAAGAGCTATTAACAGTTAATGAGTGCTAGAGGAAAGAGAGTAAGTTCTTTTCAGGGATTCAGCCTCTATGAGGCAATCCATGCTCCAATGAATGGTCCTATAACCACCCACACTTATACCAACAGCATTGATTATACTCTGTAGGCTTAATAAAAAGAGTGCTTGAGTAAAAAGAGAAGCTTAAAGAGAGAAGGTCAAGCCACCAATAAAGGCAGGCCAAAATAAACATAAAATTATTAAACTCAAAAGAAAAACTTTCCATAATGAGAACAGAATTTTTTTTAACATAAACACTACCACAAGGAATCTTTACGGAAGCTGTTAGAAGGATTGCTTCAACTTGAAAGATGAATATACCCAAGAGGGCTGAGAGAACAAATAAAATTTGAGAAAGCACCACCAGATAAACAAAAGACAGGAAGAAGTCAGCATCTTTCAAAAGTAACTGTGACTATTAATGGTCTCAATATCACAATAAAAAACAGATACTAACAGGTTGAGTTAGTAAATGGGATCCATCTTTTTGTGCTTCCAAGAAACATACTAAATCAACAGTCACCTTTGGAAAAAGTATAGAAAAAGGAATTCCAAAAAATGTAATGAAGAAATAAGCACTCATAGTTATGCCAATATCTGACATAATAGACTTCAAACAAAAGCAACTCCGAAGAGATAGGAAAGTATGCTTCTTACCTATTAAAAGGGATAAAAATCTACCAATAGGATATTAGAATCCTAAACATACATGCACCAACAAAGTAACACACACACACACACACACACAATATACCACCACCACCATCAAACAGTGTTGCATCTCAAACCACAATCTGATTTCAATATAGTGAGTCAGGGTGATTTAAACATCCCACTTTCATGAACAGACAGGTTACCTCAGAAAAACAAAATAACTAAAAAAAAAGTAAATTAAAAAACAAAATTTAAAAAAGGAAAAGAAAAGAAAACCTTAACTGAAAGTAAATTGTATCATAAATCAAAGAAATCTAACAAATATCAGCATAATATTACACCCTAAAGGATAAACATTCAACAATAACATGTATTGATACTAAAGAATACACATTTTGCTCATTGGTTCATGGAACTGTCTCAAAAACAGATCACATATGAGGACAAAAGCAAGTCTCAGTAAATATCGGAAAAGTAGAACAACATCTTGCATATTATCTGACCACATAGAATAAAGTTGTTTATCAACATCAATGGAAACTATAAGAACACAGGGATTTATGGGAAATAAACAACATACTACTAAATGATAATTGGGTCCAAGGAAGGAACTTCAAAATTCCTGGAATTGAATGAAAGGAAAAATATAACATTATAAAAATCCTTGGAAGCTGGGCAGTGGTGGCAAACACCTTTAATCCCAGCACTTGGGAGGCAGCGGCAGATGGATCTCTTTGAAGTTGAGGCCAGCCTGGTCTACAGAGCAAGTACCAGGACAGGTTCCAAGCTACAGAGAGAAACCCTATCTCAAAACCCCAAAAACCAAACCAAAGCAAACAACAAACAACAACAACAACAATAAAATCCACAGGAAACAATGAACGTAGTGCTAAGTGGAAATTTTATAGAACAGAGCTAATATCAAAATCTTGAAATATCAAATGATGAACCTGAAAGACTTGAAATAAACTAAAATAAGGAACACTTCAAAACAGATGTGGAGAGGTAATTAAAATCAGTGTTAAAATTAATGAAATAAAAAATCAATACAAAGAATTAAAGAGACACAATTGATTTTTGAAAAGTTAAAATCAATTATTTTAAAAAATCAATACAACAATTAATGAGATACATAACTGATTATTTGAAAAGATACACAAGAACAGCAAACCTTTAATCAAACTACTGAAAAGAAAAAGAGGACCCAATTAAAAAAATTGAGATATAAAATGAAACACTACAATAAACATTGAGGAAATTAAGAGAATCATAGCTCAAAAGTCTCTATTCTACTTAACTAAAAAACTTTTAAAAAATGAATGAATCTGGGCGGGAGAGATGGCTTAGAAATTGAAAGCACTGACTGCTCTTCCAGAGGTCCTGAATCCAATTCCCAGCACCCACATTGTGGCTCATAACCATCTGTAATAAGATCTGGCACTGTCTTCTGTAAAATGTATATATGATAAATAAACAAAAAAGAATGAATCTCTCTCCCTTTAAATATATATATATATATATATGCATCAAGGTTAAGTCAAGAAAAAGTAAATAACTTGAATAACCTACAATATTCATTGAGATAAAAGTAGAAATTAAAATGTTCCAAAATACCCAACTAAAATAAGCCCAGGACCAAATAAATTCAAATATCAGATATTTGAAGGAGAATTAACATCAATTCTAAAAATTGTTTTGTAAAGTAGAAAAATGAAGCAATATATCCAAACTCATTTTACGAAGCCACTATTACCCTGATACCAAAACCATATAAAGACATAAAAAAATTAAAAAAAAATTTATAGCCCAATCTCTCTGATGAACACAGATGCAAATTTTTTTTAAAAAAAATACTGAAAAACTATTCAAGAACATACCAAAAAGTCATCCAACAAGATTAAGTGGGCTTCATCTCAGAGATGTAGAGAATGTTTGACATTCACCAATCAAAAATGTAAGCTAAGATCTAAATAGACTCACAGGCAAAATACACATAATCATCTCATTAGATGTAGAAAGACCTTTGGCAATATCTGAAAATCCTAGAAAATATAGGGAACATATCTGAGCATAATTAAAGCAATATACATCAAGCAAACAATCAATATCTTAATAAATGGAGAAAAATGAAAACATTTCTACAAAAAACCAGGAACAAGACAATGCTGCTTACTCTCCCCTCTTCTGCTCAGTATAGTATTCTAGACCCTAGCTAGGGAAACAAGACAAGTGTTTAAATTGGGAATTCTACTGAACTAATAAAACATCATGACCAAAAGCATCTTGAGGAGGAAAGGGATTTCATTTTAGATTTCCACACCACAGCACATAACTAAGTAGCCAAGGATGGAATTCAAACTGGTCAGGAACTGTAAGGAAGAAGCTGATTCAGAGACCATGTGGGAGCACTGTTTACTGAGTTGCTTCTTGGGGCTTGCTTAGCCTGCCTGCCTTCTTATATTGTTCAAGACCTCCTAAACAGGGGTGGCACCACCCACAGCAAGCAGGACCCACCCATATCAATAAAATAAAAATCAGGCAAACTCCATACAGACTTGCCTTAACAGCAATCCTACAAAGATATATGGAGTATGTGATCAATACGGACTCTCTGAACATGGCTGACAAGGAGAGCTGANCTTCCCACAGGGCAGGGAACCCTGGCTGCTCTTTGGACTGGAAATGGAGGGGGAAGGGGGAGGGAGAATGGGGAGGGGGAGGGAATTGGGAGGAGAGGAGATGGAAATTTTTAATAATAATAATAATAAAGTATAGTAATAAAATTTGCTCTAACAAAAAAAAGAGTCCTTCTCAGATGATCTAACTTGTGTAAAGTTGACATTAAAAACTAGCAAGCAGAACAAAGGAAGGCAGTAAGGGGGATATAAATAAAAAAGGAGAAATCTAAGCATTCATATCTTTAGCATTTATTTTGAAAAATAAATCTATTAAAGCTCCTTTAACTTATACATTCTACTTCAACTTTTGTTACCTTCCATGCAATGTGTATCTTTAAATGTAGTTAATTATTTTGTATGTGCACTATTATGATACATGTGTGTTAGATGTCTGCAGGTCCTAGAACAACTTGGGAGAATTGCTTCTTCCCTTCCCTCTGAGTTTTGGAGACTTACATCATGTTGGTGGCAAACACATTTACCTGCTGAGCCATCTTACCAGCAAAGCAATCTTTTTTAAAATATTTATTTATTATGTATACAATATTCTGTCTGTGTGTTTGCCTGCAGGCCAGAAGAGGGCACCAGACTCCATTACAGATGTTTGTGAGCCACCATGTGGTTGCTGGGAATTGAACTCAGGACCTTTGCAAGAGCAGGTAATGATCTTAACCGCTGAGCCATCTCTTTAGCCCCAACATTTTTTTTTAAAAAACTTGTTTGGTTTTTTTTAGAGATTATAATTGCATCAATTTCCCTATTCCCTTTCTTCCTTCCAACTCCTGTCATCTACCCTTCCCCTTAGTCTCACTCAAATTCACAGCCTCATTTTCTTTAATTGTTGTTACATGTGTATCTATATCTATATATGTGTATCTATTTCTGACTATATAAATAAAACCAGCTAAGTCCACATAATGCCTGACGAGTTGGTATTGGATAACCAGTTGGTGTGATCTTCTCTGAGGAAAACATTTTATCCCCACTCTCAGAATTCCTTAGTTATCTGTGGTTTTTGTCAAGGGTTGAAGCCCTGTGAGATTTACACCCTTGAATATTAACATGTCTACTGGTGTTTTCCTTGATCAGGTCATGGTTGTGAAGCCATGTAGTGAGACTTCATGAGTACAGCTTCTCTGAAATTTTGAGGAGAAACAACCTCACAGCAATCTCTGTTCCTCTGGCTCTAGGATCTTTCCAACCCTCTTTCTGCAAGGATCCCTTAGATACAGGAGTTGTCTTGTAGAGCCATCAGATTATATTGGCTGCCATAACTGCATTTTGATCAGTTGTCGTTTTCTATAATGGTCTCCATCTGTTGCAAAGGGAAATTTTCTTGACATCGGGTGAGAACTGCTCTTACATAGGATATATCTTGCATAAGATAAATATTTATAATGTATTTAGGGACTATGCTGGTTTAGGAGAGCAGCAAGTTGTAGGTTCTCCTGCAGGACCCACGATTTCTCTAGCACTTCCCTTCACTAGGTTGTTGGCTAGGTTTCTAGGACCAGGATCAGTTTAACCTCTGTTAAGTGCACTTCAAACCTCATCAGAGACCTGTTAGTTATCTCAAACGTATGTGCACCACTGTTATATACTTAGAGCTGGGTAGGACTCTTGGTTGCTTTCCTCCTTTGAAAGCTTGTGTGGTAATTCCTGGTACCATGAAACACAGTATTGATGGAGAAGACTCTCTGTTCTGCATTCCTTATGTTTGAGAAGTGCATGTCTTTAGTGGTATGTAATTACCTTTAAACTCTAGGGGGCAACAAAGAGAAATGACAATAATATTTTGGAATCTCTTGGGCAGCCCTGATCAATAAATCAAAACAGATTTTTTCATGCCTGATGCTGGACATTTTATTAGGTACTCTACGGTTCTTTGTAGGGAACATTGTCAGCTCAGTGGGAAACTTTCATTGAGACTATGTGTGTGTGTGTGTATATATATATNTGTATACCGAGAGTTAAATATATTATAGTAAAATATAGTATTCTTAGGTACATAGTTAATAGCATGATTCCTTATTACTTTAAAAAAGTAAAAAGATATTCTTAACAATTATTTTACTCCACCCCACATTTCCTCTATTTACCTCACTCTTCCCTAATCAATGTTTCCCCATTTTTCCATTTCCCCCTTCAAATCACTTGTACCCTGTCATCCCTCTCCCTATTATTCTTCCACCTCCCATGCCCATCCCTACCACAATGGTCCCATTTTACATGTCTGGTTTTGCTATTATCACAGGTTACACTCTCACAAATGCAGATTTAGAGCTAGGAACTGCAGAATAGAAAGAACATTTCTGGAGTGCTTTATGAAAACTTTTGAATTTTAGGAATAAGGTGTTCTTTCTTTTTTGAATAATGCAGTGGAGGATTTGTATTGGGATTGCTCTGAATTGGCAAGTGTGTTTTGGTAGAATTGATGGTGATTATACCAATCCACAAGTATTTAATTTCTTTCTGTTTTCTAGTACCTGTCTCTTTTTGTTTATTGTTTTTAAGTTGTTATTATGGAGATTCCTTATATTCTTGATACATCTATTTTCAGAAACTTTGTTTTCATTTTGAGCTATTGTAAATGAAAGTGTTTCCAATATGTGTTATTTCTCTTTGTACTTGTTGCTGGTATATAGAAATAATTGATTCGTGCAAGTTGACTCTGTATCCTGTCATCATGCTGAAATTGTTTATTGTTTCCCGAAGGTTTCTGGTAGAATTTTTGTAATTTCTTATGTATAACGTCATGGCATCTGTAAATAGGCATAACTGAACTTCTTCTTATCCTATTTAAATGCATTTATCTTTATCCTCCTGCCTTATTACACCAGCAGGTGCTTAGAACAAAATAATATAAAAGCTTGAGATGCTAGACAATCCTATCTTGTTTCTGACTCCGGTGGGACTGTGTCAAGTGTCTCTCCATTTAGGATGGTTTTGGCAGATAAATGGTTTGGGCAGGTAAATAGATGGAGATGGAAAGAATTATTTGGAGTGAGTTATTCCAGACCTCTGAGAGCAAAAATCACATGTTTTCTCTCATTTGTGGATGCTAGCTATGAAACCTCAGATATGTGTGTTTCATGCGGAACACATTAAGTGGTCAGGAAATTAGTAAGGGATCTTGGAGAAGGGCTTTCATAAGAGAGAAAATAGAATAAAGTGGTATAAAGGTTTAAAGATGAGTAACCAAAAATGAAGCTTTAAATTGAGATAGGGAATTGAAGAAAAGAACAGAGAGAAAATAAAGGAAAGGACAAATAAATAGTTAAATGGAATTATACTACAATAGGATGACAGTCCCTTCTAGACACAAAAAGCCCAAAGCAATAAATGGGTTACAACTTTTTAATTTTATTTTTATTGATAATACATTTTTCTTCATACAATATATTCTGAGTATGGTTCCTCTCCCTCACCCCTCTCAGATCGTCCCCAGGTCCTTCCCCACCTAAACCCATTTCCTTCCTTCCTTTCTTCCTTCCTTCCTTCCTTCTTTTTTCTTTCCTTATTCCTCTCATTATAAAATAAATAAAATCTAAAATAAATAAGATACAATAAAAGCAAGTGAAACAGAATAAGAAAACAAATAGAAAAGAAGAGCCATAGAAGTGGCACAAGAAACACATACAGATGCAGAGGTAAACTCATTTGCACACACAGAATTACCAGTAAACACAAACTCAGAATTATATTTTCTAACAATAGAAACAATGACAAACAAAACAAACAAACAAGAATAAAAATGAGACTAAAGAACTCTAAAAATATAATTCAGTTTTTATTTTTTAATGTTAGCCTCCTATTCCTGGGGCTGGGGTCTGCCCTTAAGTGTTATTTGTATACCAGTTACAGAAGACTATCTTTCTTTCTTAGATCTTATCAACTGAAGATGTACTGTGGTTTAGGGATATGGACTTGTGTCCACTTTCCTGTCCATGCTGGAGCTCCATCTGACTTAGACCTCTTCAGGCTCTATGCATGCTGCCGCAGTTTCCTTCTGTGAGTTCATCTGTCTGTCACTCAGATGAACCTTTTGTGTCTAGAAGCCTTGTTTTCTCAGCATCTTTAGTATCCACTAGCTTTTACAGTCATTCTCTCTCCTCTTCTATAGCATTCCCTAAGTCCTAAGATGAGAAATTTGATGGATACATCTCATTTAGGACTAAGGACATAAGGTCTCACACTCACTGCAGTGTCTGGGTGTGTGTCTCCATATTATCACACCTATTGTGGGAGGAAGTTTCTCTGCTGATGGCTGGGCAAGATAGTGGTTTATGAGTATATCAGAATATCATTTGAAGTCATTTGATTGCTACATTCCTTTATCAGAGCTATATGATTTGTTTTTTTCCTAGATCCATTTTCTATCTCATATTCTTGGCCATTCAATCAGTGTTGGGCCTGGGTTCCATCCCATGGAGAGAGCCTTAGTTCTAATCAGAGATAATGGTTGGTTACCCCCAAAACATTGTGACACTATTGCATTAGCATATCTTGCAGGCAGACACTTTTATAGGAAGAAGGGCTTGTACCTGGGTTATTGTTTACTTCTCTCCTTTGGTAGCATGCAGAGTACCTCCCAGGACCAAAACACTAATCAGAAGTGGTAAAGGCTCTAGGTATTCAACAGCTTAACTTCTCTATGATCAATGACTTACGTAGGTATTGTATTCAGCAATAGGATTATCATCAGTTTGTCAAAGACAACTAATAGTCTTGGAGATAGATTGGATTGTTTGGAGATTTTCATGGAGCACATATGGTCAACAACTTGATTCTCAGTGTAACTCATTTATAGCAATGGAGGTTTCATTTGAGAGTAAGTTGAGAGTAAGAGATATTGTCTCATGTCCTATTACTATGAACAAAAACCATGACCAAGGCAACTCTTATTAAGGAAAGCATTTAATTAGAAGCTTGCTTACAGTTTCAGAGGGTTACTCCATTATTGTGGTAGAAAATAGATGTGTATGATTCTGGAGCAGTACCTGAGAATTTTACATCCTGATCCTCCAGTTACGCATGCACTCATGCATGAACACGCACACACAACACACACACACAGAGAGAGAGAGAGAGAGAGAGAGAGAGAGAGAG
>LOEQ01004521.1:120207-154201 GCA_001685075.1 Bramus lutescens
GGAGGATAACTACATGTTATTCTTTGGGTTCACCTTCCTATTTAGCTTCTCTAGGATCATGAATTATAGGATACAAAACTTTTTCAGAGACTCCCGGTTGCCCACTCCACCCCCCGCTGTCTTGTCATAGTGCAGTCCTTTCAGGATCCAGGCAAATCATCTTAAGACTTGGGGACAGTATATTATTCTTCTCATTCATGCCCCATTCATTCATTGCCATCTTTCTCCCCTAAGCTTTATTTTCTCCATGGTAGTTACTACAGGAAACTTTAGAGTATAATTATACATTGCAATCTTGTCAGAGTTTTTACCATAGAACTCAAGAGTTCAGTGATGCCTGTGCTTTTTATTTCTTTTATCTATTATTATCATTACCAGTGCCCAGAATGGGATTGGTCTATTTTAAGTGCTCAGTACAGATTTGTTGGTAAAGTGAAAGTTTTATCCACAGCTTCCAGCCAAGGCCCTAGTGCATAAATAGAGTATGTACTCAATAAATGATTTCAATCAAAACTTTGACTTTCTATAAAATTTTCCCTCTTCTCAGCTAACAGCTTGCTTTTTGCTTCACCTCTCTCCTCCACATCTTTATTAAATTTTGTCTGTATAAGAAGGTACACAATGCTCTACATTAAGCTATGCCGTGTCTGATCTTACATGCCTCACTTTCAACTGATAAGCAAAATTTCAGGCTATAAAAGTAATTTCTTTTATTTTTGAACACAAAACTAGAGAAAGCTGTCAAAGCTCTCTTGTTTCAGCAGGGATTCTTAAATCTTTTGTCCTCCACTTTTGCTCACAGACAAATATGCAAACATGCTTTCTCAGTCACTTATTCCCATGGACACAGCATTTTCTCTACCACGATACTATGTTAAATTAGAAAAATTGGGTGACAGATGAAACTAGAAAAGTTAAAAGCTGATTATCTAGTTAAGAAAAGGCATCTTATTCAGCAAGGAAAGATCTAAACAGCTGCTTCTTAAGGCAATGTATTCATCAAAGTAACCCAGAAACCATATTAACTCATGTGTTTCCATTTTGTTGCGCTTTTTGCTTTATATTTGTCTAGACTTATGATGAACATATTAGATTCATAATTAATGAAAGTTATAAGAACAATGATATAAACAGAATATTAAAGTTGAAGCAGGAATTTCCTAGCGCATCAGACCCTTGACCAGACTCATGAAATGAGTCTCATTTATCTTTCCAAATCTTAAACCTTGGTCACCTCATATAGGTAGTCTTAACTCATCACCCATGTTTGCATTTTATTGTGAAGAATTTTGGGCTTAAAGCTTACAGAGGAATAAAACTCCCCCTCGTCTCCCATGTGTTGGAGATAGACAATCATCCAACACTCTATAAGCCAATTAGCTAAGATGGGCATCTTGACTATTGTTTAAAAATTCAGTAAAGACACAATAAACTCGGTCAAGGGCTGGGCATCCTGAAATGCCCACAGTTATGTCATAGTTTGCCACTCTTAGTGCCTCTGCTTTGATAACAGGCTGCACCAGGATTGAGTACAGAAGAAAGGAACATCAGGAGGGCAGCAGGACAAGGATACTGACATCCGTTTACTTGAGCGGATTCCACAAACTCCTTTTGAGTATTGTTCTTCATAGTACAAAAAGGACAAGTTTTAAAGTAGCTACATCTTGCTGTGTTAGCCTGGCCAAGATTTACTGAAAAATATGTTGTCATTTCTTGAAACAGACTATTGGGTGAAAAGAGTCTGCTGCTGAATTGCATTTTTCCTGCCAAATAATAAACTCAAACAGACTGTTTATCTTATGCTGTAGTATAATTGTGTAATTAATGTCAAATTGCATAAAACTGTTCCAACAATTCTCCTAATAGGCCATTCCAGAAACAAGTTATAAAAAAAATAATTAAAATACACACATGGAGAGAACTCGTCATATAACAGGGTCTGTTTGTATCAATAAATGCCTACTTACCTGTCAGCTGTCCTCTGAAAAGCCATGTAGCACATTAATAAATCTAAAAGTACTGCCTTCAAAATTTTCAACCTTTAACGTAAAAAGTGTAAAACTACCCACTTCTGTGGATTTGCCACAGGCAAACAATGTGACCTATTAGCACCGGAATGGGAATGAAAGCCATCACCTTCAAGACACTAGAAAGCAAACATCTGGAGGAAATCCAGTACCCACAGATAGATGATACTGTGGGGTGCCACTAAGAATGTCTCAGGTGGTTTTAACAAAAAGGACAAATATCGTCAATTCTGATTCTCCCCATAAATTCCTTTAATCACATTCACTGACAATATAAACAGAATGCTGAATATCTAAGAACATGCTTTTTGATCTAATTAAAATATCACTGTGGACTATGATTTTTCTATTCTTAAAAAAGTAAAAATAACCCATTATCAGTGTTCCTCTCTGAAACAACTGTCAACATACTGACAGATAAGTGTATGAAAATCGCCCAGCCTAAATTGAGAGCCATTGTATCCTTTGAAGGGATGAAATTTTATCTTAAACAAAATTTAAAAAGTGAAAATATGAAAAATGTATTTTAAAACTGAAAGGAAATCCTTGTTCCTATGGAAAATATCCATTTTTATTTCTTGTAGGCAACATAAAATTCTTAGTTCTTGGCTTTCCCAGCTTTGAAGTAAAATAGTAGATAATCTGGTCTCTCCATATACTACAATGACTTGGAACTTTAGGGTAGTTTTCTTTTAAAGGTGTCAGTATCCATCTTTCCAATGTTCAGATGTTAAATAGCTAGGAAACAACACATTAACACAGGAACACAACTTTAACATAACCAGATTGACACCAAAAAGGCTGGACATGGGATTTTAATTATCTGCAATCAATGAAATATTGAAGTTAGTAAACTTAGAATTAGCATCTAGGCAAGTGGATGCAATTATACTTTACACTTCCTTACAGTTTTAGCATACATAAACGGGTGCTTCTCACTGAATTCAAACCCTTCCATGCCATCGATGCACTCTGTGGCAAAGTCAATATTTCTGTCAAAATTGCTTATTTTCTGTCTTAATACATCATGCGGAAATCTTCATTTACTAATTAAATTTTATTAAAAATTTTCATATTTTGATATGTTTTTGCAGAAATTTCACTCTTTCAACTGCTTTTGTGAAAACATAAGATAAAAAGATACATTAAACTAAATAATCTAATTTTGCCTCATGAAATAATTCTCAAATAATTTTTCAGTGTTTTTTTTTTTTTACTCAGTCTTACAAGAGGTCTTTAAGCTGAGTAATCTAAATCATGCACACTGAGTAACATCCATTACATGGGAGCAAAATTGTTAATAGAGTTTTCCGGACTTTAAGATTACAAAATCTTGTCTATTTCTTTACCCTTCATCATCATTTGCTGATTTATTTTTCATTACTTGTGAAGCAAACAAGAGAGTTTCATTTTTAAAAATCTTAGAGGCAAAGCCAAATAATTTTAAATAAACTTCAGTTAATATAGTGATAAAGTAAAACAGAAAAGAGCAGAAATACCGGCCCCGGGAGTGCAGAATGGAAGCCATCACTGCTACCCAGTGTGACTCTGTATCAAGTGAAAATGTGATGTTGATGGACCACGTATTTGGACATACCAGGAACTGAAAGAAATTGAGGTTTATACCTCAATTATAGATGAAGCTGTAAGAAAATTACACCTGTGCGCCAAAATTCTTTCTGCCTTTTCTCTGGGTATTTGTAAATACTGCATTTTCCACTGCTTTGCCTTTGCATCTACACATAACACCTGACTGTTTTTCTACCAATAGGGTGTGAAAAAAGGATGTATGTCAATTCTGAGACAAGTGTTATCTTCCCTTACCCTCTTGGCAACTGAACACCAAAAAAGTCAATGTCCCAGGAAAGTTTTGAGCCATGAGACAGGAAGTAGTCAAGTTCCTCAGACCCTCTCAGAAGGTCTGACAGCCAGAATCCTTCTCTGGAGTACTACTTAGATGAAATATGCATATCTACTTTGTTTGAATCATTAAGCTCTTGGCCGAGCTACTCAACTCAGAGTATGTAAGGGAGGTGAGTTGTAGACCAGAATTATATCTTTCTCTAAAGGGTAATAAGAGCCTCTGAAGGACTTCTTTACTGAGGTCAGTGTCATGACCATAGAACCAGTTACTTTGAATTAACACCATATTGCACAAAGGAAGAAACATTTCTTTGGATAACATAGGTGATATTCCTTAAATTCCTACTCTACCTACATAAGAATTAATACATGGTATGCTTTACCCAAACTGTTTTTTTTTTAATGTCAGTCAACACTGATGGTAGATCACTTTTTCCAAATCCTTTATTTCAGAGAAAAGGAAAGCTAAAGAAGTTAGTGGCTAAGCCAAGGTCCTGCAGCTCTAACAACAAAGTGCAAGATCAAGGATCACAGCCAGCTCTGTTGATAACATTCCAAGATAAATCTCTTCAAATCTCAGTGATGGAAACAAACTGCTTCAAGGAAATGAACTATAAAGTTCAAGTAACAAAAAATTCTGGTTTTATATTTAAAACAAATGAGCTGTCAAACTATGCACAGAGGCAAAGAGACAGTAGAAACTTAAATATATATTGTAAATAAGATGAGCCACTCTGAAAAAGTAGTGCATAGTGTTACCAGCTCTGTTTCCTAATGGGAAAGACATAACCAAAGAGCCAGGAAAGACCAGTTGCTACCAGGGCTGAGAGTGGGAAGCAATAACTGGAACAAGGAAAAAAAAAACTTTTAGGGTAGATTCTTTTCTATGATGTTATTATGTTGTATAAACTTGATCCTAACACATAGAACGCCCAGTACCCAGAGTAGGCTGCAATTGAATTGGTGCCTCTGAGGGATAATGCTACGCCTATGTTCTGTCATCCATTAAAACTGTAATATTGACAAAGAGGCAGTGGATGTGTACACAAGGGGTCAGATACAGGAAAGTTCTTTCCCCTAATGTTGCCATGAACTTAACACTCCAATAAATGGCAAAGTTTGATTTTTTAAAAAACTATATCTTTGTCAATAGCATTCTATTTATATAATTGGAAATAGTTAAGACTATAGAACTCTTGTTTTTAAAATTAGTTTTCTGAGAATTTAACATAATTTATTTTGCTACTGTTAACTTCTGTCCCCCAATTCCTCTAATGTTTATCTTCTACCTACCTAAGAAAGTTTAGAAAATAAGAGATATGGAAAGCTCACCCCTGGAAAGAACAGTAAACTAATATGAGCTAATGTTAAGTTGAATGCATTGGTAAACTGCCTTTTTGTTAGTGGAAAATTAGGAATTAATAGAAACAGTATAAAAACCAGGCAGCAGAATAGTTGTATTTATTTCTGTTTTCTTAATTCTGTAAACAAAAACAGAATTCCTCAGTGAGTTTAAACAATTAATCCATCTCTAATATGGTAAAGAATCAGTTATCGTTCTTATATGGTTACAATGCACACATATTTTCAAAACAAACTATGCACATTGAGCCATATAGTCTCTGAGCATAGATGATAAATAACTCTATACTGGAAATGCTTTTATAAAAGAATACTTTATACATCAGGAATAGCAAGTTAACATCAGTAACTTGTGTGACAGCTAGATCTCACAAAACAGCAAGTTAAGTAAGTGCAGGGGCATAGTAACTGAGGAAAGATGGAAATAGTCTAATATAAATTTAACTGTGGGTAAGAAGCAAGCTGTCTGTGCTTCACTTTCTCATCTTTAAAGGCATGATCAGAACTTTCATAGTAATTTACTTGAGTTAGGTATTTTCCACCCAATAATTCTTCCAGAATTCAACAATGTGTCTGAAACGTAGTAAATAGGTAAAGAGTGATGATTGAACCTATCATACTGTTAGTGCCTATCATCCTCTCACTCAGAGAGCTGACAGAGGAGGATTGTCTGAATTAGAAGCTAGACAACACAGCAAGAATCTATCTCAAGCCAACTAAATAAATAAAAAGCTATTTAGTAAAATTATTATTTATATCACTACTATTAGTCTTTTCCTTATTGCAACAATAATTCTGCAATTCAAAGGTTTACATCATTTCATCCATCAATATATCATTTCAGAATAATTCAATCAGTGAATGACAATGTGAATATTTAACTGAAGATTCATGGCTCAAAGCGATATTTTCTAACTCTCCATTATGCATTGTATAGTAGAAATAAACCTTTCATTTTATCAGAACTAAACTACTTGACATTATGTTACACAATGATTACAAATTACGTGCTTATTTCATAAGAAAAAAATCATTTGCAACATCTGTTTTCTGGTATTTGAGCCCCTTTTGTTAAGTTTGTGTAAAAGTTCTTTTCATTTTCCAACAATGAATGAAAGGTAGCTAACTAAAGAAGGAAATGCTTCGAGCACATGATTTCATGGTGGCCCTGGAGAGCACTAGACTGACTGTGCAGGGTAATCTGTAAAAATGCAGAGGGGGTGGGGTGCTGGTGAAAGGGGCCAAGGGGCTATAGGGCCATGTGAATCCATGTGGAAAAATGATCAGTGCTAGAGAAGGTTAAATTTTCTGTCCCTGAAGTCTTGCTGTTGTGGCTATAGCCCAAGAAAGTTAATGAAAGAAAGAGGCCCTGACAACTCCCGCTGCTTCCACAGGAGCTCACCGCCTCATTACTGGCCAGACTCTTACAACCCAAAGAATAGAACACTTCTGCCAAGAAAAAGAGTAGAAGGTGGAATGAGAGTCATCCAAGCAAAGCATTGCTGATACTGCGTGAGGATCAAAGTGATATCAAACAAAAAGAACTGGACATGAAATAGCTAAGCCAAGAACTATGACCATAGACTACATGATGTTCCAAAGCTGGGCTGGAGAGATGGAAAGGACAGTGACACCTTAGTCTTCTCTGACATACAGGAAAATGTAAACGAAGTGACACCATCTGCTCACTTTCCCAGAAGAGAATGTTCCGACGCCTCATGGTTAGCAAGGCAAACATTTCCAAATGCATTACTCTAATTACCAATGATTAGAAATGGTCCCGAGAAGTGAAAAGCTAACACACAGCAAGCCTGATTAACAAGCATTTTCTGCACATCCCACGGCATTTTGAGCTGACTTCGGAAGCACAGGCTAGAGACAGTTTCTGAGGCTTTCAAATGAGTCTCTTAAAGATAATAGGCTGCTAGATTTTTCCTCTTGGTTTCTCTAAGCGTACAAATCCATGATGTGTTTCTTCCTGAAACACAATAGATAATCCCAAGATCCTTGGAGAACCAGCAAATACAGTTTGTGTTGCTTCAGCTTCGTTTGCATGCATTTATGCCTAAGAGAAGGGGTACAACTCAACAGCAATTAAACATTAACTTCTAATTTAATTTATTGAGATATTTTTCACAGAGTTACAATCTTTCATATATTTACACATATAATTATAATCTGTTTCAGGTTTAAGTCACCATGATGCCTCACTAAGGGAACAAGCTGAACTAGCATACACTGATAGTAGGAAGGAATTCAGGAAGATGTCCAGGAGTTTCTTTAAAATCTGAAGCCAAGCTTTTCTATGGCCCAGTAATTACAATCAGTGAATATATAACTATATTATAATTGAGTAAATGTACAACAAAAAATCTTATACTTGAGAATCAAAATACACATATGAATGCTTGTAACATCATTAACCAAACTGGAGAGAACACTACTCACAGATCAGAGAAGTAAAATATGTAACATTCTCATAATATAATATTCTATAGCCTGGAAAATTATGGATCATGAACTATGGCTTAAATTACATAAACTGCTGTAATATATAAGCTTTATTAAAATGAAGACATTCATTTACATTTCGTCTACAGTTGTTTCATATGCTAGAAAGGCAGAGTCAGTGTTGAAAAATAATAACAATGGAAAGCATATAGTTCTACATATTAAATATTTGGCATATTTAACTTATACAAACAACAATTGCCAACCTTGGGACTAGTGAGGTGGCTGAGGCAGTAAGAGCACTTGCCATGAGAACCAGAGCATTGGAGTCCAGTCCCAGAACCCACATAAAGGGAGAAGGGAGAACTGACTCCACACCCACATATCAAATGCACACAAATGGTAAGTTAAAAACATAATAATAATAACTGCCAATCTTACTCTACAGGGTAAAAAGAACTATAACTTCAGTCAACAACCTGTTAACTTCAAAAGCAAAAATGCCAAATTAGAACAGAGCTTACTTGTTGGATTCCGTTTACATGAAGTTCAAAATCAGGCAGAATTAATATACATTGGTAGACATTATTAAAGGCTTCTGTTGTTAATTCTTTTCTCTCCAGATGACCTGTGTATTGGAGAAAGTGTAACGCTGAAATCACCTACTATTAGTGGGTTGATATTAACCTGTGTCTTCAAATACACCCAAGTATGGTGCATATATATATANATATATATATATATATGAGAGTCCTCTTGGTCAACAGTCCCCTTAATAAGAATAAAGTGTCCCTCTATATCTTATCCAATTAGTTTTGACTTAAAGTCTATATTATTTAATTTTTGTTCTATTGATTGATTTATTATTGAACATAGATTCTGCTATCATTCAATAATCTGGACCAGTTTCCTCTCTCTACACAACTCCCAGTGCCTTTCCCCTTGCCCTTCCTCCCCCACCAGATCCACTCACCTTGAGAAGTCCATTTTATATGTTTTTAGGACAGCAAAATCTTCTAGCTTCCTGGTCACACTTAACGGGACTACTTTTATGTGTCCTTTTACTCTAAGGCATTGCCTGTTTTTAAACCTAAATTGTTTCTTTTAGATATATTGATTTTATTTCTTCATCCATTCAGTCAGCTTGTGTTATTTCGACAGGAGAATTGAGGCCATTAATATTTAAAGCTATTATTTAAATGCATGTATTAATTGTAATCACTGTCTTGTTGATCTTTTAAATTGTGTTCTCAGTAGTACTTTGGGTTTAAATAATTATGGATTTATATTTCTTTCCACGGTCTCTTGGCTAATCTCAACCTTCACTTCAATCCCAAATAGAAATATTTTTCAGGTTTGTTTTTTCTGGTTTAAATTTTTTTTGCCTGTTTACATTGTGGAAAAAATTTCACTTTTCTTTGATGATGGCAGATAATTTTGATGGGCATAGCTATCTAAGTTGGTTGTCATGTTCTTTTAGCACTTGGAATACATTGTTCCAGACCCTTCTGGATTTCAAGGCTTCTGTTGAGAATTAAGCTGTTCTTAAGTGCAAAATTATGCATTTGATAAAAAAAATAACATTCAAGAAATAGCATTGGGAAAAGTGGATGTATATACATGGATAAGAATGAAATTAAAATCACCTCTATTATCATGCCGGAAACTAACTCCAAATGGATCAAAATCAAAAATGTGAAACATGCACTACCAAAATAGCTAGAATAAAATATAGGCAGTATCATACATGAAATAGACATAGGTAAGATTTTCTGAATAGTTCTATATTTGTCTAAGAATTAAGGCAAACAATTTAAAAGTGGTTCTTTATAAAATATAATTCTTCTGCACAGCTAAAAAAGCAATAACTTGGATGAAAATGATGTTCTCAGAACAGGAGAGAATCTTTGCCAGCTATATGTCTGACAGAGGATTAATATCCAGAATATATAGCAAAATTTTTAAATGAATAAAAACACAAAGCAAACTATTTTTTAAAATGACCTGGAACTTTTTTCTCAAAAGAAAAAATAAAAATGGCAAGAAATATCTCCAAACATGTTTATCGTCTCTAGCAACTAGGGAAAAGCAAATCCAACAACTTTGAGTGTTCACCTTACCTCAATCAGAATGGCAGTGTTTAACCAAACACTGATAGTAAATACTGGAGGGGATGTAGGAAAAGAGGAACCCCCATTTACTGTTGGTGGTATTACAAATTGGTTCAGCCACTCAGGAAATTAGTGTGAAAATGTCTCAAAAATCTAAAAATAAATCTTCATGTTACCAGACATTATCACTTCTTGCCCAAAGGATTTGACAAAATACTCCACAGATACTTGCTCAGTTATGTTAATTGTGGCTCTGTTCACAATAGTTAAGGAACTGAAATAACCCAAAATTATTCAATGATGAGTGGATAACGAAAATGTGGTACAAGGTCCATATATGGAAAATTATTCAGCTGTGAAAAATATGAAGTTTGCAGCCAAAATAATGAGACTAGTAAAGATTGCTTGAAAGAGGGGAACTTGACCCAGACAGACAAACATAGCATGTTCTCTTTCATCAGAGGTTTCTAATTGTAAATCTTCAGATGTGATTACATATACTGGACCAAATGAACCAGGAATATAGAAGGGTACCATTGCCAGGATGAGGGGTAGAAAGCAATAGAGAGGGATTGGCAGGTATAAGTGATATGAAGGGGAAATAAGAAAAACTGGGGAACTGTAGTAATGAAGAGGGAAAGAAGATAAATACAGAAAAGAAGGGAGGAGGATAAAACAACAGCATGGATAGGTATGAAAATATTGTAAAGAATTATTCTACTAACTACCCAATATTATCCATAAGTAGCTAAATATACATAGACTATTTAAATAAAAATTTCCAATTTGGGCTGACAAAGCTCCCTTCAAAAGCCAGGGACCAACTAACAAATACCCCCAACACCAGTCATGAGAAGAAGGCCTTTTTTGATAAGCTTGTTGGAGTTGTTCAAGAAACTCCAGATTATTGTAGGTTATTGTTGTAGTCCTGGGATATCCCTTCAGAGGTAGAAGGTGAGTCTCTATTGATGAAAAGACTATGTACTCTGATAACAACCCAGATATCCTGTTATGGAACTGATCTGAAAGCCTCCTCCCTGAGGACTAGTATTTATGATACCAGAAGGCACTACAAGGGCTTCCAAAAGATAGGCAGGCCACCAACAGCCTTACCTAGCAATGTCCCCTATGAACCACAAAAGTGCACAGTATAACTGAAGAATCCTTAGGATGTACTGGGGACAAATAAACTTGGTGGTAGCCAACATCTTTCTCATTGGACTTAAGATTCACTCAACAAGAGGGAAATCTCTGGTACTGAAAACCTAGCCAACTACCCAGAGTTAGTGAAGTCACGGATCTTGGAGGAGAACCTACAACACAACAGTCATTTTACTAAATCAGAATAATCCCTAACTGCATTCTAAATTTTGTCCTTATATGGACAGATAAGTGTAGTTTTCACTCCTTATCAAGAAATCCTTTTTTTTTCTTTGCAATAGATGGAGACCATTACAGATTACACCAATAAAAATGCTGTAACATGAACGAACAGGCTGCTTGTCCCAGCCGCCCCGCTAGCTTACACCCAAAATAATCACACAGAAACTGTATTCATTTAAACACTGCCTGTCCCATTAGTTCTATCCTCTTATTGGCTAACTCTCACAACTTGATTCAACCCATTTCTAATAATCTGTATGTCACCATGAGGTCATGGCTTATTGGGGAAGATTCAGCATATCTGACCTGGCAGCTCCATGGCGGCTCTCTGTCTGCCCTTCTTCCCAGCATTCAGTTCTGTCTACTCTGCTTACCTAGTGCTGTTCTATCCAAAGGCCAAAGCAGTTTCTTTATTCAACCATGAAAGCAACACATAGACAGAAGAACCTACACCAAAATGCAGTTATGAAGCCCAGTCACAATGAATATACTTACAATGTAACTGATCCCAACTCTGGTATCACTAAAAAAGAGGGAGTAGAAAGATTGTAAGAGCCAGGAGAACAGAAATTTATTGTGAGATTGTGTCTCCTAGGAAAGTCCAAAACTACACACACATGAAGTCTCATCAACACTATTGACTCAACAAGATCTGAATAAAGACAACAGCAATACACAAGTTAATGTGGATAAGGGTAGTGGGGTGTTGGCAGGGAGGTACAAGAAGCTTTAACCCATACAAAGCACAGAAGGAAACTAAGGATTGTTGAGTTAGAGAAAGTGTTTTGTAGGTAAGAGCTCAGTGGTTATCCAATAACAAATAGTCAACCTTGAAAATATATATGTACAAGTAACTGTATACAGATTAGTCAGTTATACTGGTTGCTTGTGTGTATAAATATATACACATAGTTTATAATTATATGTAAACAACTAATTTAAAAATAAATTTGAAATAGAGAAAGGAAGGGTACATGGAATGGTTTGGAGGGATAAAAGAGGACAGATAAATGATCTAATTCAATAAAATATTTATGAACAGAAAAATGAATATTAAAATTTATTTTAAAATATCAAAGTTTAGACATCAAAATGAATAGATGCTGTATTTTTAAATTATGTTATATAAAGTAGGAATATCTATAAAATAGTAATAATTTATGTAGAGAAGTAAAAAAGAATTCTGGAAATCCTTATGATTTTAAGTTTTCTTTCTTCTTTATCACTGCGGGTATTGGAAATGAAGAAATGCCACATAATTATAGTGGGCAATAAATAAAATAATAAACAATTGTTTTCTTAATTCCACTCTTGAAAATGTTGTCAGATATAGACCTGTCTCTGACAGGGCAAATTTAAAGGCTGTTGGGTTGTTTACATTTTTTAAATGTATTGACCATGAGTGGACTCTTTACATTTTAAGAAGTTGGAATTAAAAGTGGAATAATATTATCTACCCTTGAGATTCTATGAGTTCTAAAAGAAAATATTTTGACATGGTATGTAGATTAGAAAATGGATAAAGAAAGAACTAAACTAAATGGTTGCCCAGTTTGGAAGAAAGAGTGACCAAATTTTTTTGTTAGAAGAATCAAGAACAAACAGATGTTCCAGGAACTTCTTTGGTATTCCCTGACTATAGGATGCACACATAACACAAGGCATCCATATATGACAATTTCTAAATGCCACATAAATTACAAATTTTGCATATTAGCCAAATCTCTTAATATTAAAACCGCTTTATTTTTCAACTATAATTATGCAAATTTGAGTATGCAACCTCACTAAAAAAATAACCAATGACTTTTTAGGTACTAGCTATCTCCCCAAAGTCAGGGAAAAAAATTAAGTATGGAAAGTACTTGTAGTAAGCTTCTTGCTTTTGTCTTTTAAAAAACACCAACATAAATTGGGATACTTCCTGTCTTTTAAAAATCTTGGTAATTGTTTCTTAATGATTTCTTCTGTGACATAATAATCTCATGATAAAGTGTGACAAAGTAAGCAAACCAAACAACCAACAAAAACTTTAAAATAAGAACAGTATCTGTCTATATAACTGACCTAGCTGTATATATAATTTTAGATCCTAGAAATATTAGATCAGGCTTTCTGGACCTGGCTGAGCAGGAGGCGCAATCATGGGTGTTGACATCCGCCACAACAAGGATCGAAAGGTTCAGTTCAAGGAGCCCAAGAGCCAGGACATCTACCTGCGGCTGCTAGTCAAGCTGTATAGGTTTCTGGCCAGGCGAACCAACTCCACCTCCAATCAGGTTGTGCTGAAAAGGTTATTCATGAATCGCACCAACTGGCCACCTCTATCCCTGTCCCGGATGATCCGAAAGATGAAGCTTCCTGGCAGAGAAAACAAGACTGCTGTTGTTGTGGGGACGTTCACAGATGATGTGAGGATTCTTGACTTGCCCAAACTGAAGGTGTGTGCACTGGGGGTGAGCAGCCGGGCCCAAAGTCGCATCCTCAAGGCTGGGGATAAGATCCTCACCTTTAACCAGCTGGCCTTGGAGTCTCTCAAGTGCCGTGGCACTGTGCTCCTGTCTGGACCTCGGAAGGGCCGAGAGGTGTACAGGCATTATGACAAGGCCCTAGGATCCCCATACAGCCATACAAACCATATGTCCGCTCCAAGGAAGTTTGAACGTGCCAGAGGCAGAAGGGCCAGCTGAGGTTACAAAAACTAACCCTGGATCTTACTGCTATTAAAAAATGCTTTGGATGTTGAAATAAAAAGAAAAGGAAAGGAAAGGAAAGGAAAGGAAAGGAAAGGAAGGAAAGGAAAGGAAAGGAAAGAAAAAAGAAAAGAAAAGAAGAGAAGAGAAAAGAAAAGAAATATTAGACGAGCTATCAAAGAATAGTACTTATTTCCTTTTACTTTTCTGTAGGCTTTGAAATGAATGGATATTTCAGAGAGAGAGAGAGAGAGAGAGAGAGAGAGAGAGAGAGACAGAGAGACAGAGAGAGAGACACAGAGAGAGAATTGTTTGTCAAAGAATAAAAAAAAACATATGCCTGCCTTTGAAGCCAAACCAATCACCATTTCAATGGCTTGAATGAAATAGGAATATTTAAAAGACAACAGTTCTGATGAGCATTTAACTAGATCATAAATTGGTTGTCTACATTCCATTTAAACAATGGAACATTTGTTTAAAGAGACATTTTTGTTGTATATCTACTTATGTGTGTTTTGCAGTTTATAAATCATAAAAATAAGATGATTTACCCATTGTTCAACTGATCAAAATATTGCTTATAATTATTTACTTTTATAAAAGCCCTTTCTATCTATTATAAAAAAAACCATATAGCCAAGTAGCCCAAAGAAACAGCTATTGAAATGCATTGGGTTTTAACTACTTCTTGAAAGTTCAAAGTTTAATAGACTGTGAATCTCCTTTGAAATAATTTTTTGTAGGTTAATTTGGAAGGTATTGGGTACCACCCTAGCCATCTATGCCACCCAATTGAGGGAACTGAAAAAAAATCAAGCAAAACAAACGAAAAACAAGTCACAGATGGAATTTTTCATGGAGCACAGCAGACTTATACCTGATGCTTGTCTAAGGAACACTTCTCATTTAGTCCTGGTACCCCAGTGTTTCCCAGGTGCTTTGTAGGGACGGTGGTTATATGTTGTTCACATTCATGGTGCCCCCAGTTGTGCTGGATAATGATAATTTTATTGTTCTTAATGCAACAGAGAGTAAAACACTGAAGTACATCTTAATTAAAACTTGAAATCAAGTGCACTTGGATCTCTCGTCCAGCTAATAGTCTATATTGGTAGATTATTGAATAAGTTTTTGTATCTTTAACATCCTAGGACAAACAAAATCATGAATGATGTAAAAAAAGAAACTTCAAGAATGACAAATTATTCCATTATTGTATACTCACTTTACTAAACTTAAAATAGACTAAGAAGAAAAATGAGTACAACAAACTTTATGAAACATAAGAAAAAAGTGAATAGAAAAGTGTAGAGCTATGTTTCCAAATTCAAATATGAATTAATTGGACCTCTAAAGTAACTGTTAACATGATTCTTTTTGTGACCTTATGTCCCACTAAAGAATGTTTATAGTAACCTCCCATAAGGGGAAAATATTGAGAATGCATTGTCCAGTTAGGATCTCCAGGTTACTATTCTCCAGAATTGTGCAGCTTTTATTATCTATTATGTTTACTTTCCTAACCTCTTCCCCCTCCTCTTGAAAGGATGAACTAGAGGCTTGGATATAAAGTGTGTGTTCGAAAATGCATTCTAGAAAATCAATGTATTGAGTAAGTTAAATTTGAAAATGCCTGCCATATCCTCTCAGAATGCACAGAAAACAAATTTTAGTGAGATTAAAATTGGAAGATGTGTAGCAGGGCATTAAGATCTATGCAAGACGTGTAGTTCCTTTTAAAGAGAAAATGAATTGGCCGTAATACACTAGACAATGTGAACATAAGGCAAATTACTCTCCAGGCTGTGAGCAAGTCCTGAGGGAAGGCCCTCTCTCACCCTGCCCCATATATCAGGAGGATTTTCTGCTCACCTCTGCACGCAGCAGGGACCTCACTAGCTTTTCTCTCCTCCAGGTGTCTTCATTTCTCAGAATACCACAGGAAGACATTATAAAGTATGGCCATTTATTAGCTGATCCAGATTCTTAGTTAGTGATGTTTTATGTTGTATGCATAATTCCACCATTATGTGGGTTATAAATTTTAAAATGTCAGTCACAGCGTAAACTTTGTCAGTTCTGATTCAAAATATTAGTCATAATCACAGCTTCTTGGTGTTTAAGGCCCCTGATCCGGTCTCAACGTCTCACTAACCTTGGCTCTCATTTATTATTCCCTTGCTGTGTGCCAAGGGAGGGGATGGAGTGGTGAAAACATGTGTGGCTTTATCATGGGCTGATCCAGAGTCAGCAATCTGCATCGGAACAGGTAGAGGGGAATAACCGCTGAGCGAGTGAGCCAGAGCCAGAGACCACTGAGGGGTTCGGTCGTGAATCTGGGACCTTCAAGGGTGTAGACATAAACCAGGACCCCTTTACGTCTGGGCATGAGTCTAGGACCTCCCAGGAACTAGGCCTGAGCCAGGACCTCTGCCAGTCTGGTTGTGAATCTGGGATCACTGAGGTAGCAGACAAGAACCAGAGATCTCTGCGGGGCCAGGCATGGGCCTGGGACCTCAGAGGGAATAGGCCTGAGCCAGGACCTTTGTGGGTCCAGGCATTGGTCTGGGGCATCAAAGGGAATAGGCAGGAAACTGGAACCTCTGCAGGTCTGAGCCAGTCCCAGCGTGAGTCCTGGGACCTCTGAGGGAGGAAGCCTGAGCCAGGTCCTCTGCTGTTCAGAGACAAAAAAAAATAAAGGAATGGCAAAGAAAATAACTGATGATGACAGAACCTATGACAGTAACAAAACAGGGACTCTCTCTGTTCAACACACAGGGTACTTGGGATGGAAAGAGAAGGAAGCATGATTTTAATCTAAAGTTTTCTAATGCCATACCTAAAGTGCAGAAGGGAACTGGCTTATGATGAGGAGATAATCAGAGGATGAATTAGAATAGTATAAAAATCAAGCAGAGAGACAATATGAAGAAACCAAGTCAGTTCTATCTAGACCATGGATGTAGAACAACAAACCAGTGTGGAAAACATAGGAGAGCATGGAGAGAGAGAGAGAGAGAGAGAGAGAGAGAGAGAGAGAGAGAGAGAAGTCGAGAGCTGACTTATTCTATGACCTTGTGTGGATGATGTAGTTCATCCTTCTTCTGACTGTATGTGCATAATGGCTTATAAAGAAAGCCATTAAGAAAAGGGAAGATGATTTGTGATTTGAAAGCCGTTGAGCTTCAGTGACCATTGTTGGAGAACTGCATCTCAGACAGCAGTTTAAAATAGTGGGGTTCATTGAGGTTGGGTGTTGTACAATCTTTTAAAGAATTTCATGCAGACCAGAAACTTTGCAGCTGTTTTTGTCAAGTGTTGGAAGAAGACACTATTAAACAACAGCAAAATACATTGGATATATTTTTAATTCTTGATGGTTCATTGAAATGCTGTACAAATATTTATTTTCTATAAAAGTATCAAATATCAGAAAAGCAGTTTACAAAAATTTTTGCAGAAATATTGATGGATTTTAGGCCATATTTATATTTTACAATGCAAAATTTTTCTAAGCAACAACAACATAAAACATAAAAGAGGCAAACATAAACACACTACTTGAGCCTAAAACAGACATCATAAAGGTTTTAGTTTATAATCACACATGTTTGAAATTTTAAACACTATTTCTTAGACTGTAAAATATAAACCAATACTTTAGAGGTATTGTTATTTAAAATATTTTCTTTCCATTTCTATTAATATTTCCAAGGATAATATTTTATCAAATTTGAATTAACATAAATATTTAAGAAAACTCTACTAGGGACAAGAGATAAGCCTCTAGAGTCAAGAGCACTGATTGCTCTTCCAGAAGATCTGGATTCAATTTCCAGCACCCACATGGAAGTTCACAACCATTTGTAACTCAGCTCCAGGGTATCAAATGCCCTCTTCTGGCTTCCATGGGCATATGTGGTACACAGACAACATGCTCCAAAAAGCCCATACCCAACAAATAAACTGAAACTAAACTTGAAAAGTGAAAGACACCTTTTGGAAGGAAATTTATATCATATATTCTAGACACTGAATGTTATAGAAGTAAAAATCAATGTTGCCAGTCCAAAGCTAAATTCATCTCTTCTCAGCTCTTACTCTGTCTTTTGCCAGCTGAATAAAGGAATGACATTTTTAGCAGTGTTTGCAGAAACTATATTCTTACACTCTCAAGGAGCCAAGTAAGACACTACATGGAAGCATACCAAAGCACCACAATGATAAAAGTTTGGTGAATAAAACCTACACTATTTTGGGAGAGATAGACCAAGAAAGAGATGAAAGATTCTTTTGCTCTGTTTTATGAAAAGGCATGCAAGACGAAAAAAATACCTCCTGGCTTTTGAAAATGAAAATCAAGAGAAGAAATCATTTATACTCAGAAGACAAAGGTAAGTACTTGCTCTAACACAAACACTCAATCATGAATAACCTTATTTTATCTGTTGTTTTGTAACAGTGTTATCACCTGTCTTTTTTATTGCTTTCATACATTCTGATTCTGAAGTAAGAGAAATTAAGAGAATATTTATCTATAGGCAAAACACTTGAAAAATTTCAAAGCTTCACTAAAAAAATGAAATAGCAACTAAAGATGTTTTCAGACAGGGTGATGTCTTGTAAACTCATCTTGGGTGACAAGTAATCTACAGAAGCTTAGCCTATATTGGAGCTCTATCATCACTGGTGGTAAAGCTTACTGGGATTTCTCTGAAGAAACACAGCTGGGACTTGTTCCTAGCAAAATGCAGTATGCGCTCTGAAAGGTTGGGGGTCCCTCCAAAGGGGATTATTTCCTGCCAAAAAGCTCATTTGTATGAACTTCCCCCCTCCCATGCTCCCCATCAACTCTCTCCTTCGCTTGGCACCATACAGCAACATCACATGACTTTTTGGACCGACTGACTGAGTTTGCTGAACATACAGCCTTGGCAGTGGCAATTATCCTGGCATTGGCAGTAGCCAGGAAACATATACCAGTAAATGGATCTCAATTTGATCACTGCACACAGAGTTTACTTGATTTATCCCATATTATACCAAGCTTGATGTGGCAGCCAGACTCAGATCTCAGATGCTACACTCAATAGAAGGGCTAACACTGAACTTTGGTTTTATTGCCAACATATATTCTTCTAGGGGATTCCTTTCCTGTTGTGATATTTTCTGTTACTTTTGCTCCCCCTTGGAGTCCATTGGTAAAGTTGAACAAGATAATAACTGTTCAATTATCAGCAACTGTAGAACAAGAAGAATGTTTCTCTTAGAGTCACAAACTATCTTTAACAGATTTTTTAAAGAATCATTTAAATTATTTAAATGATTTAAAATGATTTAAAAATCATTATTCTGCAAGAATCTATCAAGGATCTTGATTCATTAATATTTCATAAAATGATTCTTTTGTGTCCTTGTTCATCATCCTTTTAAAACAGTGCTTCATATTCTTCACTTAATTGGGCTAATATTCTGTATAAAATTTTCTGAGAGCATATAGCACATACTCTAGAGTTGTAATCTTTTGTTTCTGCTTTAGCTCCACACATGTTCATTTGTTAAATATTTGTCTCATCTTCAAACTCTGATCTTGTGATCATAGATATTTGTGCTCCTAAAAGATGTCAAATGTGTTGTCAAGGATATTTCTTAATTTATGGAAGTGTGTAGGTATAGTGAGTAGTAATTATTTTCATGGCTGATATTGCTACAGAAAAATGACAAAGTAACATGGAAAGGAAATGATGCTTCAAAATGTAATGAGTAAGTTAGTAAAAGAGACAATTTCTATTGAAATGATAAAGGCAATGGACTTTAGAGAGCGATGACATGGCATCCTAACCAGAGAGACAGAGAGCTCTGAACAAATAATTGATATATGGTAGTCTGTTTTGAAATTAAATATCTGTAAATTGATTTTCACTTTGTTCTGGGAATATTTGACAAATGCTTTACACATTCTGTTTTCTACCTGAGTGAATGGTTCTAAGAATTAGCCTTACTAAGCACCTATTGTATGTCTCAACTACCCATAATGTTAACCCTAACGCCACCAGGGATATAATTGTTCTTGTAAGTTTTCATTAACCTCCTTTATGTTACAGGTGTAAGTACTTAAACACAGATTAAGGTTAGAAAGTTTATATTGACAACTAACATACTGTTGTCCCCTTATGGATGTGCCTATTTACCTAAAATCCCAATTATTTAATAAGAAATAATTCTATATGTTTATAATATGGTGTTTTATAAATCTGAGTAAATACAAGAGTCAGATAACTTTAGGGTCACGTTAAATACTACGGATGCACTTGATTCCATGGGTTGAAAGATCTTAACACCAGTATCAATGCTTATCTGAAGAGGAAAAAATTACATCTATGACCAACAGTTGACATTCACATCAATAATTCCTAACCTGCCTTTCCTAAGGGCCTCTTATATGGAAATCAGACTTGCTTACATGGAATCCAAAAACCACATAGTAAAATCCCTCAATCTTTTTGTTTGTTTGTTTGTTTTCTTAGTGTGACTAACACTTTGTTTTGTTTTTATTGAGTTAGATTTCACTATAGACCCCTGACTGACCTGGAACTCACTGGGAAGATAGGAATGGCCTGGAACATACAGTTTACTTCCTGCTTCAGCCTTCTCAATGTTAGGATGTTGTAATACCCACAGGAATACAAGTTGCTATAATAGATCTCTATATATGTATGATTTTTTCTGATTGTATTTTTCTGGATGTACTCTGGTATATATAAGATTTTGTACATGTAGTTACCAAAAGAGAAAGACCCAGAACTTTTCCAGTAAGCCACAGCCTCATGGAAATACACAGAATAATAAAAATGAATTAATTCAAGATGTAAGAGCCAGCTAAAAATATGCCTGAGGCATTGTCTGAACAGTGTTGTAATTAATAAAAAAAAGATTTTGTACATGGAGGAGACATTCAAGTAAACATGCATATTAACAATGTGATCTGTGGTTGGGATTTGGCAGTTCAAAGACACCAGAGGAATTCATATGAACATAATTCTTTTGAAAATATCTACATTTCCTTGAACATGTTTCTAGTAAAAGTATGCATGTCAATAACTCTGTTATTAATGATTCATAGGAAATGAGAAATACAGAAAAGTGTACCTAGCTCATTTTAGAGACTAATTAAAATTTCATGAAGAGACTCTAAGTACATATATGCATATTAATGTGTTCCTGGGGAGTCTCAGGAGGAAATAAGGAGCAAACTCTTAGAAACTAGAAAAGGTACTGGAGAGATGGCTCGTTCAATAAAGGCTAGGCTCACAAACAAAAATACAGCAAACCAGAAGAAAAGGCAAGAATCTTACTGGAATTAAGTCCTGAAGTTAAGTGGAAAGTAAACTGGAAGTCATGAAATCAGACATTCAGCTCATGGGACTTACAAGCAGAGTGTTGGAGTCTTGACCTAGCTTCTCATTGTTTGTAGTAGACTCTGTGAGAAGATATAAAAAGAGAACACAGTCTTGATATCAGTGTAAGCCTTTTGACATACAGAGCAATAGCATAGTTAAGTTGTTAAATATGGTAATAGTCTATACTAATTTATAATTGGTGATCAAAAATTTGGCTTATTCAAATACTTGAAAAAGTATTATGATTTTCAGTTTCATGACTAAGAGGTGAGACACCTTTGAATTTGCAAATAAAATCAAGAAATTTATTTCCTGTATAAATGCTCACCAAGGGTGACAGGGAGAATTGTACTGGAGAGCCTCTCTGGGTACCAGTGTAGCCTTCCTCCCTTCTCAGTCAATCGTGACTGCAAAGATAGAACTTAGGTGTTAGCTCATCAACACAGATTTAGATATGTCAAAATTTGCCTACTGTAGCTAATTACTGTGTCAGCCAGCATAAAAGACAAAATTTGAGTATCCAATAAGACTCATTTTCTTGAGTGATCAACCAGCAAACTGATCCAACTGAATCCCATCTAGAAGAGGTTCAAAAAAATAGAAGAGGAAGAGCTCATTTGTTCTGGGTGAAATTTTGCTGTATGTCTCGCATGTGTCTACCGAACTGCCATCCATTAACATACAGATGGCCACACTACTACTTTCTTATTCACATATGACTAATCACATCAAATATCTTGCTTCACAGCAAATAGACTATAACAGTGGGACCAGATCAGGGTTGCGCTGTAGCAGGTGGTTTGTTTATGTGGCCTTGTTGCTTTATCCTCTAATATAAAATGTGTCAACAACAGTTAGTTTTCTCTTATAATATCTAAGGTTCAAGATATCAGAAAAACAAAATGAGCTTAATTCACAGATTTGGATCTTCATCTAAAGGAAATGCTAATTTTTCTTAAGTTTTAGCTGGCATAGTTTTATCATATTAGGCACAAAACATGGCTTTCCTTTTACTTTTGTTAGTGTATGTTTACGTTGCGGTATTGTTCATGTAGATGACAGAGGATAACCTTTAATGACATTTGGCAGAAACTGTCTACTTTGTTTTTATTTGTTTGAAACAGGGTCTCTCACTGGCATAATACTTGATCCTGGAGTCTACCTGACTCTGCCTCCCCAATGTTGGGATTACAAGTTCGTTCCAGAATTTCTAGAATTTTTTATGTAGGTTCTTGGGATCAAACTTGGGTTCTCATGCTTGTGAAAGCAGTTTTTGTGAATTATTTACCTAGCCCCAAATTTATTTTCTTTTTATTTACAGATTAAGTAGAGTTTAATGAGATGTACTCCAATCCCATGGGTGTGGAGTTGAAAGCAAACAGAATATTACCATGGCTTTTATGTGATTAATTGACTGATTTGCTGCCCCTCTTCTCTCTGCGTATGATGTATTAAAAATTAAAAAAGTAACTGTATCTACAATATGGAAATCAGAACTGCTAAAGATAAACAGAATATGTACAATGATTTATGTCTGCACAACTAGCTCTATATTGCAGTCTAGAGCATATTAGTTTATTATGACAAAGATATAACTGGTCTAATCTTGTTATTTTCAAAATATAACAACCAGGACTTGGAGCACACATTACTGCTAGTGTCAAGAGCTTGGTCATGTTGGTCCATTTATTTTTGATTCAATGCCAAGCAGCTCAGATTCCTCTTTGGTCTTTCACACTTTGTCATGGTGATTAGTAGCACTGGTTCCAGATAAGACAAAGTTAGTTCAAAGTCTTAAATCTACTATACATCTTATGACCTCAGAGGTATATTGGTTTCCTTATCTTAAAAATGGTAATTAAAAACACTCTCTACCTTGAAGACATTTTGATCAGCTGTTATGAGAACTACTTAGTTCATTTAATTCATTCAAAATTTAGTTCACTTAATTAATTTAATTTATTAGTTCATTTATTCAGTATGTCCTACTAGACATAAATGTGCAGAATCGGTATTAGCATACATTAATCATTCCTGAAATTATAAAAGATTATTTTCATTTTTCAGATACTAAAGAGTACACTGAACAATAATAAGGGGAGAGTTTAAACAGTCCTAATGTCTGCACAACCAATCTGAAGAAAGAGGAAAGATAGGCAGCCAAGAAATCTTTCTTGATTATGAGTAGAACAAAGGTGGTGTCACTCGCCCACTTAGCAAGAGGAAGTGTATGGGAGCATTTAATTGTCTAATAAGGTGATACATCAAAAAAGCTCCCAAACAAAGCAACATCCGGAAATAGATGCTAATGTCAGTTCGTAAAAGTACATCTTCCATGATTTGGGTTGAAAAAGTGCAAATTATATCCCCTGACCTCTTCCCACGCTGGGACTATGAGAAGACTGTCAACAAACCCTGTATAAGTGCTCAAATGGGAGAGAACTAAGCACTTCTTCCTTAAATGGCTGGATCAAGGCATAACAAGCTGATAGACGGAAGTAGCCACAGCTTCACACTCTCCATATAGAAAGGAGTAGGGACTGTGAGCCACAACATAATATTCAACCGCTCAAAAGAAAGTCTGATGAAAAGAGGGACAAGTGCATGTAGAACAAAGATGAAACCTCTCCACGGTTTCGGTGACTTTTTGCGAGTAACCAAAAGTTAAATGCATTTCAAGTGCTAAGCTCTGGGACAGAACCTTTTTCTAGATGCATTCCCATTAGAATGTTTGGTGAGGGGGCGGAGCAAAGGCAAGCCCTAGTTTTTGAAGGCTCCATATGTTTTGTGTGGAGGGGTTGCATCAGTGAACCACAAAATGAAGTTAAGGAATTAACTGTTTACAGAGCTGAGTACTAAAATTTTTGTTTGGCTACATAACATATTTCCTTTCCACGGGAGGTAGATATGACAAATTAGAAGTCTGAAAATTTTCTGATGGTGTAAAGGCCCAGCTGTCACTGGGGAGAAGGTGATCAGATTTCATAGCCGCGTGGTCCCGTGGTGCCGCAGAGAGCTCCATATGGTCCCCCAAATGCTCCAACAAAATCAACAAAAAAATTTCCAGCCTGAGTTTCACTTGTAAAAATAAAACTCTTCTTAGATGAATTCATCATTTTGCCCCTACAAAGAAAACTCTTGTTACGTGTTTTAAAACTAATCTGTTTAAGAACAAATTTCTGCAGTTTGTTATGCCAGGTACGTGATAAAGAGATAATGATGCCTTTGGCAACAGCTCAGAGCTTATTCCGTGTCTATCAGAAGGTGGACTTTTAAACGGCTACACAGTGAAGATATTTGGGAATAGCTATTTCTTAACGCACAGTTATATTAACCACTGTTCTCATCCCACAAAAATCATGTTTATCAAATTGTCAAGAACGGTATGAAGCAATACTCTGCATTCATTTCAAAGGCATCAGCCTTGATCTTACCTGGTAACAAACAACAAATGCAGAATCAATTGATTGGTAAATGGTTATGTCCTTTATGTCCATATATATATGCCTCATAAACAACTTTCTTAGAAACATATGTGGCCCCTGAAGATAACAACAGTTTCAAATAAATTTCCTTATTTCTTAAAGCTAAAAGGAAGGTACAGGAATCTTTTATTTGTTACATTTATATTTTGAATCAAGAAAAGCTTTACATACTAAAAATATCATTTTGAATTTAAGTATGTTAACAACAGCACAAAAATATTTCCATGAAAATTCTAAGTATTGAAAATTTAACCCATGATCTAAATATCCATGAAAATTGTTTCATTCTTAATAAAGCACCAAGATTTCTAATGTTTATGATATTCATCAGAATTAACTAGCTCATATTTTTTATTAAAGTACAAAAAACATATTTGTCACTTGTTGTTGAAAATATAAAACGGATTTAACAATAATTTAGGTGCCTCAAGTATTTTATATTTTAAATAATTAAGAGGTTTGATTATTAATTTTGAATCATGTATAGCATGTATAGCTACTTTTGTTCCTAGTATCATTAAATGAATAAACATATAAAGTATTATATTTTAATAGTTGCTTTAGTGTTTATGTTTTTCTGAGAGAAGAAGAAAATTAGTTTTATGATATGCCACAAAGATTTTGGAAATAACTATTTTGCTGTGCACAGGATATGTGCTTTGAAGAAAAGTATTTCTTCAACCCTGTGATGAATCACAGGGCACCTTTAACTTTACATTTCACCTTGCAATACACACAAAATGTTTAATTACTGGAGGATTAATGGAGGTGGTTTATAATTAAGCTGAAGTATGAACTGATGTCATCATCTCAGTGTGATGACATACATTTGCTGCCAAAGCACCTGTTGTTTTGGAAGAAAGCAGCTGATATCATTATCTGCTCAGCTAGATAGCCCGTTTCCTGCTGCTTAAAAAATTATCCAAAGGGTTACCTAAGTTGGATTAATTCAGCATTTATGTTTCCATACCCAGAAAAGGACAGAATAGAGAAAAATAACACCATTGCAATCAAAGAAAAAGTGAAAGGCATGCTGGGAATAGAACTGAGGGAAGAAACAATGAACTGCACCTTCTGTGACTGAAGAGCTCCGGATGGCATCCATGATTTTCTAAGAGTATGCATATGCTGCAAAGAAACAAAACAACAGAGGTTCCTATTTTATTTATAAACACAAATGAGTAAATGTAATGTTAGAATACGAAGAGGGAACAAGATAGGCAATTTTATACTTTCATTCAGGATATATAGTAGTACTATACCCAAAAATTACTAATGAAAATCCATTTAAATATTCAAGGTGTGCACAGAATAAACAAACCCCTGCCCAAAGACAAGGTGGCAAAAGTTGTATTTGTAGAGATGGCATTCAGTTTGAGGATTCCCAGAGGCAGAATTATCACTTTGGTCTGAGCATTGGTAAGAACTATGAGGACTGGCTGCTCTGCTTTTCTGATCCTTCAGTTTCACCCCTGATAGCTGACTCTGTGTTTTTATTATTAAGAACAATTAAAATTCATGCTACAAATGGGATACATTCCTACTAGTTGATGACCGGAGAGGCCCCTAAGGCATCCACTAGACACCACAGGCATTGCCACTGTTGTCATTTGGTTAACAGAACTATGTGGTAAGATCTTTTGATAAAAATGTTACACAGTTTGATTCCACAACGTGAAGAAATGAATCATGGACTGAGATAGAAAATGCATCTCTACTGGCTAGCTACACAATGCTAAAATGGATTTTGTATGCTGCTGTGGATTGTCACCCATGATCTTTCTTGGCTACACAATTTTAGTTTACATAGTCGGCAGATTAGACAAGATGTAACATAGCTACTTATGGATGATTGAACTACCTGCTTCCTGATTGGTTTTCAGGTTGACTCTACAGAAGGTAAATAGTATCTGGTACTATAAGTCTGTCAAAAGCGTACATATGCATTAGGCAATAGTGGAGAATTTACTGCTATTATTTTGCTGAAGGGGTGTGATGTGCCAACTAAATATGCATGCTTATGCCCACAGGTTATTATTGATGCTGGCCTTGGTTAAGCAAGCTATGTTTGTTTGTTTGTTTGTTTGTTTTTTAACAGTGGGTAGATTTTACTGGAGAGAATTATAAATGATTGTAGAGCTAAAAAGTGACTGTTGAAAATTCAGCCTTACTAAAGTGTGGAACCCTGTAACCACTTTGCCTTTTTAGTACTGGAATCTCTTCTGGCTTGAACACTTTCAGCTTCATAGAGAACTAGAAATAATTCAGGATAGCTAAACAACCATGAATGATAAAAGAACTACAGGAACTTTTGCCATCCCTGACCTCAAATTTTGCTACAGAGCTACTGTAATAAAATAGCATAGTACTGGCATAAAAACAGACATATGGGTCAATTAAATCAAATTGAAGACACAGCAATAAGTCTAGACATCTACAGACTTCTTACTTTTTATAAAGAAGCCAGAAAAACACACTGGGAGAAAAGACAGCGTCTTCAACAAATGATGCTGGTCAAACTGGATGGCTTCATGTAGAATTCAAATAGGGACTTGAGAAATGGCTTAGAGTTTAAGAGCACTGACTGCTCTTCCAGGAGTCCCAAGGTCAATTCCCAGCAACCACATGGCAGCTTGCAACCATCTATAATGAGATTTGATGTCCTCTTCTGGTATGCAGACAAACAAGCAGACAGAACATTGTATGCATAATAAATAAATAAATAAATGAATGAATGAAGAGGAAGAAGGAAGGAAAGAAAGAAGAATGCAAATAGTTCCCTATTTACCACCCTGAACAGACTCAACTCCAAATGCATCAAAGACTTCAACATGAAACCAGACACACTGGACCAGATAGGAAAGAAAGTTGGGAAGAGTTTTTGAATGCACTGGCCAGGAGAAAACTTTCTGAACAGAACACTGGTAGTGTAGGAACTACAGCACAGGATGTGGTCACCCAAAGTGCCAAATTACAGATTGGGAAAAAAAGGTTTTTGCCAATTATACCTTCAACAGAGGACTAATATCTAGAAATACATAAAGAACTCAAAAAATTGGACATCAAGAAAATGAATAACCCAATTTAAAATATATGGGGCTAAAGAGATTGCTCAGTGGTTAAGAGCACTGTCTGCTCTTCCAGAGGACACAGGTTCTATTCCCAGCACCCACAGGGCAGCTACAACTGTCTGATACTCCAAGGAATTTGACACCCTTACCTGGACATACATGCAAGCAAAATACCAGTGCATATAAAATAAAAGCACATAAATAATCTTTTAAAATGGAGTACAAATCCAAATAGACAATTCTTAGAAAAAGCAAAGACAAATAACTGTGAAACAGTTAAATAAATGTTCAACATCATTTGGGAAATGGATCTTCTAAGGGATGCAGCAATAAAATGATTCCTAGGGACATTCTATTATACTCATAGATTAGCACCTTGCTCAGCCATCAGCAGAGAAGTTTCCCTCTGTAGCAGACAGGAAAAAAAAAAACAGAGACCCAGAGAACCATAGGTAGACAATGTACAGAAAGTAGGAGACCTTGAAACATTTAGCTATAGACAGGATTTCACCTTCAAACCTCTCCCTTTAGGGCTAAGAGACCACTGAGAAAAAGACTGAAGGTACATTGTATGAGCAAGAAAGTATGGAGGACAGCAAGAAAACAAGGCCTTCTAAACACAGCAGGACCAAAACACATACACATTCACAGAGACTGTGGCAGCAGACAGGGTCTGCATTAGTCGGGGCCAGGCAAGTTCCCAGTACTGAGAGGGGATAGTGGACACAAACCCCCATCCCTATCTTGGAAGTACTCTCCAATCGATAATCACTCAAATAAAAAATTAGTTTTTTCCTAGCGGAGTCTTATGGGTATACAAACCACTCTTAGGTGCAGGAACCATGCCTAGTGGTAAATGGCCAACCTAGAACAAACTCAGTGACTTTATTGAAAGTTCTTATATTATAATGCTTTGTCAAGCCTCCCCCACCACAGGTTCTTCGTGTATATATTATGGGTTCTGATTTTGTGTGTTTATGGAATTTCTGTGTGTGTGTGAATGTGTGTGTCTCTGGGACTGTATATGTTTCTTTTGATATTTCTTTGACTTTCTTAATTACAGAAGAATGGGACTCCTTTGAGTGAAAGTAGAACAGGACACACAGTCTTCCAATGGCCTCTGTTATGCTGAAAGCAATCATAAATAAATCAAAATCAGCCATATCTTCCCAAAAAAAGAAAGAGTAAAACTTTCCCCAAGAAGTAATTGGCTTCTTCGAATAATTTGATACCCACATCATGTCATATTGTAGTAATAGCCTAATTTGTACTGCCAGGAAGATTAGTCTTTAAGCAGTTATTTCAATAAAACAGAAGGAGTAAAAGTCAAAATTAGTAAAAATTGGCCATATCATTCATTCATCACTAAATTATGCAAGTCATGAGATGTACATCTACATGACATAGCCTTCATAAAGACATCTTCTTCAGATTAGAAGCAAAGGTTGGCTTAGGCTTTAGAATGGAGTTCATTCCTGCATTGTCTCTTTCAAGTCAAAAACAGAAGAGAAATGGAAGTGAAGTTTCTTCCACATCTATGAAACAGTAGAAACACAGATGTCTATGACCGTAGTCTGTATTCTAGCCTCTGATAGATAACTATCGGAGGAAACTAGTTTTCCCCCAAACCGAGCATCTTGAATCTAGAAGCACCCAGGGTGGCAAGAACAAGATAATCACAGAACTGAGAATGATGATCATCCTTGGCAAAGACACGGCCTTTCAGAATAGGAGGTTCTCATGACCAGCAATTCAGCAGTTGAATATAGTAAGAACTTCCAGTAATACAGGGGCAAAGGAATCGTATTCACTCATGTTGCATTCTGTGCCTTAAAGCTGAAACCCAAAGTCAGGCAATTCGAGTATCTTACTAGTGTCATGGAGCCTAGGGAAGTGAGTTCACATTTGAACATATTCTCAAGTAAACTAAGATGATGTTCTCCAGATGGGGTAAAATTCATGTAGAATACATGAACAGGAGTCTTTCTAAGTCTATTTGTTTCATCTTAGTTTGCCATGACTGTAAAAAAGGTATTCAATGTGTCTGTGTGTGTCTGTGTATATACATATAATTACCTTTTTGTTTATATTTTAGAGCAATAACTTAAAACAGATGGGTTTATTAAACTATCATAAACATCTTCTGTATAATATAGACACAGTTCTCTAAGTGGTCTCATAATTCATATCCTTGATATGATGAACTCAGAGTCAAACTAGGCTATGGTCTGGAAAAATTGGTCTGGATTTTTTAGACTAATTTTCATAATGAAGCCTCATAGGAAGAAGAAGCCAAAATTCTGCCTTTGAACAAACCAAAGGTATAGAAAATCTACATTTATAAGTAAATTTAAATTCTGTATGGGAAAAATATGATTTTCTAACTGAACATAGTGATGTTGGCCTACAAAACTATCACTTGGGAAATTGAAGTAAGAGAAACATGCATTTGAGGCTAGTCTAAGTAAAATGTACAATAAATTATCAAATGTATGTGTCAAGGTCCATATTAATTCAGAATAATGTCAAATGAGATCAAATATCAATATATGTCAATAGCTTTTCTGTGAGTTCGTGAACAATTAGTTTGAATTATTTCACATATTGACAACACAGCGCATTTTATTAATTAGCTTTTCATTATAAACAGCTTAAAACAGGAAGGATATATTTGTCTTACAGATTAATAGGGTTTTGTTCATGACCCACTGGCTTCACTGATCTCAGGCCTTTGACTAATTAGAAACACCATGGTAGAAAGACATAATAAAAGGAATTCACTTTCTTCATGGTAGTCAGGAAGTACAGAAAAAGGCAAGAAGATATGCATAATATATCCTTCAAAGAAAGCACCAGCGACCTACGTCCTCCAACCATACCTCACTCAATATTAAATCAGCAGTGCATTGATGCTAAAACCCTTATGATCTAGCCAGTTCTCAATAGTTCCGCAAGATGGGGGCTTGCTCTCAGCACAGATGCCTTTTGGAAGGGCAGTCCATAACAGCTATACTCACTCTTATTGCTTTTTATCTTTTTCAAGATCTATGTTTTTTTTAATCTGTATGTGTGTGGGCCAGAATGTATACATGTGTTTCATGTGTGTGCTGATGGCCACAGAGGCCAGAAGAGGGCATCAGGACCTGAAATCTACAGTTACATGAGGTCATAAGTAGCAAATACAACTACTAAGAACTGAACAGAGAACCTCTTTAAGAGGAGCAAGTGCTGAGCCATCTCTCCAGCCCATATTCCTTCCTTCCTGCAGTGTAGTTCCATAGCCAAGCTATTTGGTAGATGTCTTCTTTATCTGGACAGTTGCCAAACCCTTAACACTTAACATTACATTGGAACATAATTATCGTGTTTCTTTGCCATATTAATTTCTTTGGTCACTATTTTATAATTTGCTAGCTTTTACTAACAACATATAATCCCCCCTCCATCCCAAAGTTAAACTAAAATGAACCATGTGAACATTTCTTCTTTGTTTCTTCTGGCCAATCACCATCAGATACTGTTATCTATTCTCTTTTATACCTCTAAAGCCCTCACACAACACTTAGCCATTTCTTCTTTATCATTAAATGATTTTTATTGTTAGCTTTTAACTTCATTAGTTCTCTTTCTCCAGTCAAACTTATGCATTGAAACCAGAGGAAGAATCTAAAACAATATCTAAAAATAAATAAAATCACCAAACTTTCAATATTGTCCTAATATTAGAATAAATCAAAAAATTATTTTCTAATGTATAAAGCTTCCAAGTATTTTACTACAACTTAAAGTACCATGTTTATTTTTCATAAAACAATTAGTAACCTATAGTTGAATAAAAATTCAGGTTATTTTCATATTGACATTATTCCTTGAACATTACATTTCCCTTTACAGTTCATTTAGAAGTTACATTTTCACCAAAGTCAGGAAAGGACATGGCTTCTCACAAAAGTCTCTGTTATCTATGCCCTTTGAATAAATCTCCCAAGAATTCCTCTCTCTCTATTATTAGAAAACTGAACCATTATCTAAAACAATTACTTGGGTCATTCTTCTCTCTCTACTCTTGCTTTCTTTTACTCTTTTCTGTTTGTAAATTATCTGGTCTAAGCTCTGTAATATATGCATAAAAGGTCATATGCTAGCAGTATTTGGAGATGTGGCCTTTGGCAGTCACTCAAGATTTTAGATAACACTTGGGCCTTCCTGATTACCTTTGTGACTTTCTAAGAAAGGAGTCACCTGAGCTATATCCTTCTTTCTAACTATATTATACTCTTAAATATATCTGATACAGGAGGTTGACATCACCTCACAATGGCAGATGCCTACCTCTTGCAAGAAAGAGCATGAGCATGCAAGACCTCCAAAGTGATGAACCAATGAGTTTCTTTTCTTTCTAAATCTAAAATGCAGTTATAAAAATAACTAAGAGACTAAGATATAAGTTTCACAGTGCCGCAGAGTTTAGTTCTGAAAAAATCTGCTAGAATAAACTCTATTGGGTAGGTTTTCTGTCACTGTGACAAAATACTGTAGACAATGTTAGAAGGAACAGTTTGTGTAACTCATTTCAGGGCATAGGCAACAGTTACAGTTGTCTCAGAGCCATAAAGAAGTAGCCTATGGAGGTAGTGGGAGAGGAAAAGAGCAAAGCACATGACCTCACTGTGACCAGGAAACAGGACCAGACAGGAAGGAGTAGGGACAAAATGCACAGTAACTTTCCAAGGACCTTCTTCCTCCAAACATGCACAATCTTTAGTAGGTCATGAAAGGGTTAATTCATTGATGAAGGTATCAGTCTCACAATCCACTAAACTCTCAACAGTGTCATCATCTGGGGAAAAAAACTGTCTGTCATCAACACATGAGACTTGGGGGTTTCACTGAAATCTAAACCATGATGTGATGCTTCAGTTAAATTAATTCCCATGAATCTATTCTGTATGTACCTCATAAATCTGAATGATTATAAAAAGATCTTCTAAGCAGTCAGGCCCTTCCATTTGTTCATATAACTACTCGGGGTCTCTTTCTAGTATAAGGTTACTACAAATGGAAAATGTTTCAATCATTCATAAACACTGTTATAGTTTTGTATTTTGGTAGTTTATTATAAAGAAAACAAATTTTTGTTTTAGCCAGCTTAAAACTTCATTAGAATAACCTTTACTGCATACTTTTAAAAATTTACACCAAAAAATGTTTCAAAATTATACCTATAAACATTAAAATTTATTTTCTGGTTCTAATTACTAACAATTCACAAAGAAACTAAATGATTTCTGCTATCATTACTTAACCTTTATTACTTTTCTGGAAGTCAAAATACCATTCTAAAGAGCTTTAGAAAAAGATAGTGTCTAGCCTAAATGCTAAATCCTAGCATTTAGGAGGCTGAGACAGGGTGATGATGTTTTGCATCCAGCTTGAGGTACTCAGATATTTACACAGCCTGAAAAGAAATGAGACTGTGTCAAAAAAAGATAAAAAAGAATATGCTTGCCTATATTGTATATAGTGTCTGGAAAAACATCATTTGTAATGAGTATGAATATAAAATAATTAAAAAACAACTGTCAATTCAAATATGCTGTCACATTTCAATCCCAAACCTATCATTACATTGGAAAGAAAAAAATTTATTCTACTATTTTATTACAAAGGGAAAGGAATAAGATATTTGGCAGAACTTTTAAAGCCATAAAATAAGCTATCCTGTTTGTGAAGACAGCATAATTGTTCTTTATATTGAGTACTTCTACTAAAAGTAAAACTTTTTATTCTTTGCCTTTAGGAAGCATTTATTACTTAATTCAGAAAGATGTCAATAAAACAAATTATACAGAATTCAAAATGGAAATGGATATAATCATAAAACAGGGAAAAAGAACTGGTCATTTTGAAGTGAGACAAGAAGCGGAGCAAAAATAAAATCAGTAACGAACACTGTTGTGCATTCTTGAGAATCCCTTCTGCTAATATTTCACGATTCTATAAAACATTTGATCACATCTACCCCATTTCTATCCTAGACCCAAGACTTCAGACATTCCCCAACTCATCTGACTTCTACTGTCATTTAAGTAGTGTCATAGATAGATAGATAGATAGATAGATAGATAGATAGATAGATAGATAG
>LOEQ01004521.1:166322-190026 GCA_001685075.1 Bramus lutescens
TTAATTGTTTCTCTTAGTGTCTGTGCTGCTGGGGTTATATTTAGGAAGTGGTCTACTGTGCCATTGTGTTCAAGAGTACTTCCCACTTTCTCTTTTATAAGATTCATTGTGGCTGGCTTTATGTTGAGGTCTTTGATCCATTTTGACCTGAGTTTTATGCATGGTAGTAGATATGGGTCTATTTTCATTCTTCTAGATGTTGATATCCGAAACTGGGAAGCTTCTATGAAGCAAAGGACACAGTCAATAAAACAAAAATGCAGCCCGCTGAATGGAAAAAGATCTTCACCAACCCCACATCAGACAAAGGGCTGATCTCCAAAATCCATAAAGAACTCAAGAAATTAGGCATTAAAATTCTAAATAACCCAATTAAAAAATGGTGTATTGAACTAAACAGAGAATTCTCAACAGATGAATTTCAAATACCCAAAGGATACTTAAGGGCATTTTCAACTTCATTTACTTCATTTCTATATCTTGTCTTTTGTGAATTTTTGAAAGTAATGAACCTGGCAGTGCAGAATTCTACCCGAGACCATGTTTTCAGTTTCTTTGAATATGTTCCTAGAAGAAGGATTGGTGGATCATATGTTAGGTTCATTTTCTAATTATTATTGTTATTTTTTGAGAAAGTGCCCTGTACTTTCCAGCACAGATACACTCAACCACATTATCAAGGTCAGTGTAGAGTTGCCTTTCTCCTACTCCTCATCTCCACCTGTCTTTTTCCCTTTGATAGTAGCTAATACCAGGGAGGAAGTCAGTATCTCACTGTGGTTTCAATTTGTCATGGTAAGGTGCACTTTTCAGAATGTCAGTGATAAGAACACTTTTCCATTTATCTATTGACCATTTACATATCTTCATTGAAGAAATGCCTGTTCAAGTTCATTGTCAATTTTGTTGAACTATTTTATTACAAGGGACCCTGTGTATATTTTGAAATATATCTATCATATATTCAGCTTATAAATATTTATCTACTTTGTTCATTATCTTTGCCTTTGTTGTGCAGAAACATTTTAGTTTGTCATAATTTTCTTGTGTATTTTGCTTTTGTTTTCCTTAGAAATGATTTTGCATCCAAGAAATCTTTTCTATGCCCAATGTACCGAAGCATTTTTCTCTGTACTTCAATCTAGGAATATGAAACTCTAAACATTATAATTTGTGTCTTTGTCCATTTAAACTTATGTTTTTTTTGCATAATGTGAGATATGGCTCTAATTTTACTTACTTGTATATAGCTATTTGGTTTTCTTAACATAATTTATCATAAAGATAATTCTTTTCCAGTGTGCATTCATGACATTATTAGCAGAGATAATTATATCATCTTAGATATAAAGGTTTACTTTTGGGCTATATTCTATTCCATTAGTCAATATTTCTCTTACATGTCATTATCACACAGTCTTCATTACTTTGACAGTGTTTTAAATTAGTAAGAATGAAGATTCCAGCTTTTTTCCTGTTTAGTACTATTTGAACTATTCAGAATTGAAACTTGATGTGAATTTCAAGCTTTTTTTAAATCTATTTTGGTTGATGGATTTTGATAGGCATTACAATGGGTATTGTACTTTCCTTCAGTGGTATATTTTAGTAACATTAAATTGTATGCTCCATAAAACAACCAATTTTTCTATTTATATATTTTAGGTTTCCTTTCAATAATACCTTTAGGTACTGAGTGTACAATTTTTGCCTCTTTTGTAAAGTTTATTTTTGGTGTTTCATTCATTTTGGCAATATTGCAAATAGATTTCTTTTCTATGTTGTCCTGTTGTACAGAAGTTTCTCTGAAATTGAAAAAAAGGGGGGAGGGAGTGGAGGCTCTTTAGCCTCTGAAAGTACAAGCAGACAGACAGACACAGAGAGGGAAAGGGTTCTAACCTTTGACTTTACATTTTATTTTCTACTCTCTGATATCAGGATAGGAGAAAGTTCTGGAAATTGTATATCTGAAATTGTATAATTATTGCTTGACTTTGTGAATTATATCTACTACTCTACAGAATCATCAACACCCACCAAATTTTGAATAATAAATTACTTTTTAATTAGTACAGTGAATTTTGTAAATGATTTTTTGGTTATTGCTTATTATTTTTAATAAGTAACCTGTTCTACTCAGAAAATAATGTAATGAAATGTTATTTATTTCCTCTGGTATTATGTCTACAGATGTGCCAAATATGATTTCTTCATATTCCACATATGAAGAATTTCACAGATAAAAGTCATCAAAAGATTTTTATCAAGTACTTTTGGCAGGTATTCAAAAGGAATGATAACAATCTGTATTATTTTGAGAGACTCTGGTGCCTCCTTAACCAACAATTTACAAGAATGTATCCTATACTTGGCACTAGAATTTTTGTTTAGTAATCCATGCCTAATACATCATTATTCCGTAATGCAGATGACCATCCTTACATTCCTCTTGTTTTAAGTTGACTTACAAAATACTAGGTTTCAATATTGCATTTTCATGCATTCCTTACTTGGTTTTAATATTCACCTCCCACTTTATCTTTTTCATCTCCTTTTATCCATCACTATTAAAACCATTCCTTCAAGTATTCAGCCCTGTGGGGTTTTTTATCACCTACATTCTACCCTCTTCACTTCTTGAGACATTGCTCACCCCTTTCATGCCTACTGCTGCTGATTCTGATGAGCTGACTGTGAGGATGGGGCATTAAGAATAACAAACAAGACTGAGGGGAGCGAAAGCCTGAGTAGTGGCAGCATGGCCAAATGGCCCAGAGGGTAGGGTGAATGTGTGAGCAGCGGCAGCAGCTTCCATAAACTATAGTGAGAAGTTCTTCTAGGAGAGAGTACTTGTGCCCCAGTCAGCCACCATTCCATTCTCATTTCATGATACCCAGCCACATCAACAACCTATGGACCCTCAGAAGTACTTGCACCTAGAGGGGTGACTTGAACATTAGGACCCCTGGAGCTAGAAGAATGATCACCAGAGGCTCTGCCCTGCCTGAACCTAGAGGATCAATGAACAGAGGCACAGACCCAACTACACCAGTTGGAGCAAGAAGATCCCCTGAATCACTGACTCCACCTGTACTGATTAGAGGAATAAATGGGTAGAAAACAGTGTTGGAATACACTCTACAACATATGGAGAAATACAGTACCTCCAAAAACCAGTGGGTCTACAACAATTAGATGTAAAGAATGTCCCTACACAGATGAAGCAAAAGAAAAAAAGCTTTAAAATAACTTTATGAAGATTATTAGGGCCCTTAAAGAGGAAATGAAAAACTCCCTTAAAGAAATGGAGGGAAAAACAAGCAAAAAAATTGGAAGAAATTAACAAATCCTTTAAAGAAAATCAATAAAACAGGTGACGGCAATAGTTCAAGATTTAAAGACTGAAATAGAGCAATAAAGAAAACACAAACTGAGGGAATTCTGGAGACGGAAAATCTGGGTAAACAATCATGATCCATAGACACAAGCATGTGGATGGAATTTTCTGTCTCACTGGTCATACAGTCATTCAGTTCCATAAAAATACACAGAGGCTATATTGATTATAAACTATTTGGCCTATTACTTCAGACTGATTATTAACTAGTTCTTACAACTTAAATTAAACAATAATGATTTTCTCTGCTTAGCCATTTTGCTTGGTACCTTTTCTCATTAAGACATCCTCATCTTTTTTCTTCTGCATCTGGCTTACAAATAAATTTCTGCCTTTCCTCTTCCAAGAATTCTCCTAGTCTGGTTGCCCTACTTCCAGCTTTGCTACTGGCTAATCAGTATTTCATTAAACTAATATGAATGAAGAAGGGCATTATCCCACAGCACAAGCATAAACAACAGAATACAAGAGATGGAAGAGAGAATCTCAAGTGTGGAAGATGTGATAGCGATAATAGATTCATTGGTCAAAGAAAATGTTAAATCCAACAAATTATTAACACAAACTATCCAGAAAATCTGGGACACCATGAAAAGACCAAGCCTAACAATAGCAGGGATAAAAAAGGAGAAGTACAGCTCAAAGGCACAGAAAATATATTTAACAAAATCATAGAAGAAAACTTTCCCAACCTAAAGAAAGACATGCCTATGAAAATACAAGAAACTTACAGAACACCAAATAGACTAGACCAAAAAAAGTCCCCTCACCATATAATAACCAAGATATTAGACACATAGAATAAAGAATATTAAGAGCTTCAAAGGAAAAAGACCAAGTAACATATAAAGACAGACCAATCAGAACTACACTAAACTTCTCAATGGAAACAATAAAAGACAGAAGTTCCTAGACAGGGATTATGCAGACATAAGAGAACATCAAAGTCAACCCAGACTACTATATCCATCAAAGTTTTCAATCACCATTAACAGATAAAACAAGATATTTCATGAGAAAATTAGATTTAAAAAATACTTATTAACTAATCCAGCCCTACAGAAAGTACTAGAAGAAAAGCTTCAACCCAAGGAAGTTAGCTACACCCACAAAAACACAGGCAAAAGACAATCCCACAGCAGTAAATCCCAAAGAAGGGAAAAACACATACAATACTACCACCAACATCAAAAACAAAACTAACAAGAATTAGCAATCACTGTTCATTAACACCCCTTAATATCAATTGACTCAATTCATCTATGAAAAGACACAGGCTAACAGAATTGATATAAAACAGAATCGATTCTTCTGTTGCATACAAGAAACACACCTCGACTTCAAAGACGGATATTACATTAGAGTAAAGGGTTGGGAAAATATTTTCCAATCAAATTGACCTAAGAAACATGCTGGTGTAGCTATCCTCATGTCCACCAAAATAGATTTCAAACTAAAAGTAATCAAAAGAAATGAAGAAGGATATTTCATATTCATCACAGTAAAAATATACCAAGATCAAGTCTCAATTCTGTATATCTAATATACAAATACAAAAGCACACACTTTGCAAAGAAAACATTACTAAAGGTTAGAACGCATATCGAGTCTCACACACCAATAGTGGGAGACTTCAACACCTTACTCTTACCCCTGGACAGACCTACCAAACAGAAATTTAACAGAGAAATAAAGAACTAACAGATGCCATGACTCAAATTGGCTTAATATACATCTATACTACATTCCACCCAAGCAAAAAGAATACACATTCTCAGTACTCCTTGGAACCTTCTCAAAAACTGACCAAACACTTGGTAACAAACAAACAAACAGATACAGTTAACCTGAGACCCAAACCACAGAAAGACATAAGAAAGAAAGAGATTTACAGATCAATCTCTCTCATGAACATTGATGTTAAAACACTCAACAAAATACTGGCATATCAAAGCCAAGTACACATTGGAAAAATCATCTATAATGATCAAATAGGCTTCATGCCAGAGATGCAGGGATATTACAACATATGAAAATTCATCAATGTAATCCACCACATAAGAAAACTGAAAGGAAAAGACCACATTATTGGCTCATTAGATGCTGAAAAAGCCTTTGACAAAACCCAACACTCCGTCATAATAAAGGTCTTGGAGAGATCAGGGTTACAAGGAACATTCCTAAACATAATTAAGACAATATACAGCAAGCCAATAGCCAACATTAAACTAAATAGAGAGAAACTCAAAGCCATCCCACTAAAATAAGAAACAAGACAAGGCTGTCCACTCTTTTTTCATATCTCTTCAATGTAGTACTTGAAGTCCTAGCTGGAGCAGTATGACAACAAAAGAAAATCAAGAGGATACAAATCAGACAGCAAGAAGTCAAATTTTGCTGTTTGTAGATGATATGATAGTATACATATATGACCCCAAAAATTCTACTAGGGAACTCCTAGAACTGTTAAACACCTTCAGTAATGTGATAAGATATAAGATTAGCTAAAAAAAAATCAGTAGCCCTCCTATATACAGTTGATAAAATGGGCTGAGAAAGAAATCAGAGAAATATCACCCTTCAAAATAGCTACAGACAATATAAATTATCTTGGGGTAACTCTAGCCAAACAAGTGAAAAACATATATGATAGAACTTTTAGTCTTTGAAGAATAGAATTGAAGAGGATATCAGAAAATATAAAGATCTATGCTCTTGGATAGGTAGGATCAACAAAGTAAAAATGGCAATCTTATCAAAAGCAAACTATAGATTCAATGTAATGCCCATCAAAATCCAAATTCAACTCTTCATAGACCTTGAAAGAACAATACTCAACTTCATATGGAAAAAAAAAACCCAGGACAGCCAAAACAATTCTATACAATAAATAACTTCTGGGGGCAACACCATCCCCGACTACAAGCTCTATTACAGAGCTACAGTAATGAAAACAGCTTGGCATTGGCATAAAAACAGGTGGACCAATGGTATAGAATCAAAGACCCTGATATTAATCCACACACCTCTGAACACCTGATTTTTGACAAAGAAGCTAAAAATATAAATTGCAAAAATGAAAGCATCTTCAATATATGGTGCTGGCATAACTGGATGTTGACACGTAGAAGAATGCAAATAGATCTGTATCTATTCCTATGCACAAAACTCAAGTCCAAAAAGATCAAAGACCTCAACATAAATCCATCTACACTGAATCTTATAGAAGAGAAATTGGGAAGTACACTAGAATGCATCAGTACAGGGGACCACTTCCTCAATATAACACCTTTGTCACAGACACTGAGAGCAATATGGGGCCTCCTGAAATTGAGAATCTTCTATAAGGCAATGGACACAGTCAACAAAACAAAAATGACAGCCCTCAGAGTGGTGAAATATCTTCACCAACCCCACATCTGCCAGAGGGATGTTCTCCAAAATATAGAAAGAACTCAAGAAACTAGACACCAATATACCAAATAATCTAAGTTAAAAAACAAAGTACTCATCTAAACAGAGAATTCTCAGGAGAAGAAATTCAATTGGCAGAAAGACATGTAAGGAATTGCTCAACATCCTCAGCTATCAGGGAAATACAAATCAAAACAACTTTGAGATACCATCTTACACCTGTCAGAATGGCTAGGATCAAAAATATTTATGACAGCTTATGCTGGAGAGGATGTGAAGTAAGGGAAACCCTCCTTCACTGCTGGTGGAAGTGCAAACTTGTACAGTTGCTTTGGTGTTCAGAATGGCAGTTTCTCAGAAACCTGGGAATCAATCTACCTCAAGACCCAACAATACCACTTTTAGGGATATACCCAAAGGAGGCACACTCATACCACAAGGACATTTGCTCAACTATGTTCTTTGCAGCATTATTTGTAATAGCCAGAACCTGAAAACAGCCTACATGGCCCTCAACTGAAGAATGAATGAAAAAGAAAATGTGGTACATTTACACAATGGAGTACTACTCAGCAGTAAAAAACAATATCTTGAAATTTGCAGGAAAATGGACAGGAAAAAAAAGTGAGGTATCCCAGACCCAAAAATACAAATATGGTGTGTGCTCACTCATAAGTGACTATTAGACATTAAGCAAAGGATGACCAGCCTATAGTCTGCAGCACCAGAGAAGCTAGGTAACGAAGAGAACCCTAAGAGAGACATACAATGGATCTGCATAGGAAGGGGAAGTAGACATGATCTCCTAAATCCTCCATCTAATAACTGATGGAAGTAGATGCAGAGATGCAGATGCAGAAATTAACCATTGGCCAGAGCTCTCTGACTCCTTTTGAAGAGGGGAGGGAGTGATAACATGAGCAAAAGGGTCAAAACCATGGTGGGAAACCCACAGAAGCAGCTGACCCAAACTAGTAAGCACTCACTAACTCTGGACTGACAAAGAGGAAACCTACATAAGACCCATCTAGGCCCCTTGAAAGTAGGTGGTAGTGAATGTCTTGGGCAGTTTGTGGGGCCACTGGCAGTTAGACCATGAGTGATCCCTAATGAATGATCTAGCTTTTTTTTAAATTATATTACTCTTGGCCCATTAGTTCTAGCCTCTTATTGGCTAACTCTCACATCTCGATTTAACCCATTTTTATTATCTGTGTATCACCACAAGGTTGCGGCTTACCGGGAAAGATTTAGCATGTTTGACCTGGTGGCTCCATGGCAGGTCTCTCTGCTTTCTGAATTCAGTTCTGCCTTTTCTGCCTACCTAAGTTTCACCCTATCAACTAGGCAATTATCCAATTAAAGCTACACAGAAACAGAAGGAACTCCTACATCATTTCTCCTTTTCTGTTTAAACAAAAAGGAAGGCTTTAACTTTAACATAGTAAAATTACATATANATATTTATATCTACTTTATCTTTTATCATAACTAAGGAAAACTATAAATATAACAACTATAAATTCTTCAACTCCATCAAAGACTCCAGAAGGATATAATATTACCTAAGTAAACAGGAAATGCATGGTAAACAACTATCAAAACTCTAGAATTGACAGAGACATCTCATTGCCTGTAGAGTCACCCAAAGTTCTTCTGTATCATTGGGGCATCCATCTTCAGCCTATAGGCCCATAGTATCCAGAAGACTTTTCCATGAAGCAGGAAATTTCAAAGACAGTTCAGTCACTTTTTTTTCTGTGTTTTGCTGAATGGTTGCTGTGAACACCCACACAAAGAAAATGCTTCACCCAACTGCTAACTGAGATGAATCTAGCACACAGGACACACCATAACCGACCTGATTAACAGTGCCCCCATATATCACAAAGCAGTTTGGAGAGAAAAAACTGTACCCATATTCCCAAATATTGTTTATAAATATTCTTTTACATTAAAAGGTGATATGATATATAAATGAATAATTTACATTGGTATAAATCTTGATTTATTGATACAAATTTAAGGTCACTTTGTTACATGTATTTCTGATCTTGATTAAGGTATTGTGATATTGTAGCTCATTTAAAAATGTAATGTACAATTAAGAAATATAGATTAATAGATAATAATCTATAATAGTCAAGCTTGTAGTCACGCTACTTAGATTTTCTAGATGTGCATGGATATATTTCAGATGATCTAGCTTTTTGAAGTCCATTTCCGATGAAGAGAAACTTTGCTCAACCTAGACAAGAAGGGTAGGGCATTGGTCCTGCCTCAGTGTAGTGATGTGGCAGAATCTGTTGACTCCCCATGGGAAAGCTCACCCTCTCTGAGGAGGAGATGAGGGGTGGCATGAGGGGAAGGTGGGAGGAGTGAGAAGAGGGGAGGGAGGGGGAACTAGAATTACTATGTAAAAAAGGAGCTGAATATGGAAAAAAGAAAGACAAACAAGGTCAAACACCACTGTGTAAAAGAGGCAGAAGATTGAAAGATCTAGAACAGGAGATTTGTTGTGAGAATTTGTTTCTTGGTCATTTCAAGAGCTACATTTATAGAGTCTCACTAACATACCTACTTAAATCTGAACTGAATAAGGACAACACAAATTCATATGATAAAGTGGATGGGGGAAAGATCATGAGGCCTCGACCCTCTATAAACAAGTACAGGAGACTAAAGCGTGCTAAGCGTGAGGGGAACGGCCTTCTCCAAAGACCATAGGAATAGGCTGTTCAATACCAAACAGTCAACACTGAAAACATACATACTATAACATTATACAGACTGAGTAAGCTATATTTAGGAACAAATATGCATATACATACATACACACACATATGCATGTACCAACAGTGAAAGAAAAATGTGGATTTGAAAGGGACAAAGAAGAATATATGGGAGAGTCTGGAGGCAAAATGGGAAGGGGGAAATGATGTAATTATAATCTCAAAAATAAAAGAAATAATTTTAAAAAAGAAAGACAAACACAAAGTAGAAGTGAATCTGGGAACCAGTGGACAACGTGCTTGGATGGAGACAGGAAGCCCCTTGAATACTCAGTGTTTATAATGTACAGGGAAAATAAGGGAGTGGTCACCTGATCTTAGTACGTCATCTCATCATGTGGGTGTGTGATCGCCCAGTCTTTAGATGCAAGGAAACAGCCTTCTGAACCCATCTATATGTATTGCTCTCTTGTTAAAGGTCAGCTATTTCCCAAACATCCTGCTTAAACAAATATCCCAGTTTCCTGCAAGAAAGTCTCATTGAGGAAACAAACTATTAAGGGTAGGCTGCCCAGCAGTAGATGGGCAATAGAAAGCAAACTCAATGGCATTTTTGGAGGTTCCTTGTCTTATAATGTCTTGTTGGGGCTTTTTTCCCAGTAATTTAATATTGAAATAAGTGGGATTTCACATCAGTGATGATAGTGAATAACCAGGATAAAAGATGTGGTAAAAAGAAATTATATCTTTTTTACATATGATTATGGAATCATATGTCTAAGAAATTAATCTGCAGATATACTCAAGAATTGAACAAAAGTTTTAAAGCTATGAATTTTAATGTTGAAATAATTTAAGTCTGGATGTACTAGAATTGAGAATTGTATGAATAAATTACACTGCATGTATTTGATGTATTATGGCATAAGCTTTCACAAAAGTGAGAAAGATCCTAATGTATGGACAAAAAGAGATCCAACATGGCACTAAATTAACCAAACATGCTACAGGTCAATGGCAATTATACATTATTGTCTGTTTAAACCCATTGCTAATATTTGTGAATAATTAAATGCCAGAAATAAGAATTTTGACATTAAGCAATGCCATACACTGAAAACACTTCTGCTTTTTATTTTGATTTGTTATCAATGAATAACATAAGATATAAGTAGACCTTAAATTTACAAATAAAAATAAATGCACCCACTATTTCTATTATACTTGATGGCTAACGCTTTGCAGATGGCTTCCACACATTAAAGGGTGCCATGGAATCAGGGATGCGTTTGGTGCAGCTATGTAATTGCTTTCACAAGGTTAAGCACATTGTAGGGGTTTAATAGATGTTTTGTCCTCTTCATCATGCATAGTACTTCACAGATCTTGTCAGCAATTTCGCTCTAGACCTTCCTTTAAAGGCGGGCCGAATATCAGTAATGGTAGAATGAAAGATGACCTGACATTGCCCTGGAGTTGTTTCTCCACGTGGTATAAAGAAATGAATTACATCGCATTCATTCAAAGCATCATTCTTTTAGACTTTCTGATCAAGGTTATATTTAATATTAGGCTTTATTTAACATATTCTCAAATAGTGATAAACTCAAGGTATTTTAATGAAATGTTGCCAGCTAGCTTGAATGAGTATCTTGTTTACTAGATGTATCTACTTTCCTCTTATGAATGAGTCCCAAGTTCATAAAAAGTAATTTTGTATTCTTATTAGTAAATTTTGGATTTAAAATAATATGTTAACATTAGTACATGTAATTCAGATATATAACAAAACAGTCATAGAAAGATATATGAAATTTGCAAAAAATATTAATTCTTTAAAAATATATTCTAAAGATATATGAAATTTGCAAAAAATATTAATTCTTTAAAAATATATTCTACTTTATAACAGATAGTGAGTGAAACTTACACCATATTTCTACGATCTCTGAGAAAATAAACTTAGAATTCAAAGATTGATGAGAATGGGAAAATGCTAGTTTTGTTAGTAAAGAAAGAAAGAAGACTACAGGAAACAACCAAAAAGAGAGTCCGTGTCCAGCAGAGAACCCAGCTGCAGTTTGGAGGCACTCAGCCTCAATCTGGGAGCATTTAGCTCCTACTACAGATGGATGAAAACACCTAAAAAAAAAAAAAAACGCAGGAAACCTACACTATGCTCTCAGAACCAGATTGTTTATAGGGGAAGCAGGAGACAGGAGACACTGTAAGGGACAAGGAACAAAACTTCAAAAGTAGCCCTGCTTGTAGAAGGAGGCATTGAGATCAAAGGTCACAAAGCAAACAAAAACAGAAAAACAGATAAACAAGCAAACAAACAACAAAAAAGAAGCTCAGAATAGCAGAATCAGAATGGACACATCACTGAGCAGATTTTCAGTTCAATTACACAGGAATCTTGAGATTTGTATATCATAGAACTGCCAGAAAAATTCACTCTGTTAAGCACTTTAGCTAGAGTAGCCAAAGGAAGTCTTTTTTCTTTTCCTTTCATTGAAAATAGATTTTTTCCCCACTCACGGTTTCCTCTCTCTATTCCTTCCACTTTGTCCCAACCTCCCCTTCCATCCAGATCCACTCCTCTGTGTATCTCAGAGAACAAACAGGCTTCTAAGGGATAATAATAAAACATATCATAACATAATAAATAAGAGAAAAAAACTAACATACCAAAATTAAATAAAACAAACAAGAAAAGAGCCCAAGAGAAGGCTCAAAAACCAGAAACCCGCTTGTTCACATACTCAAGAATCCCATAAAAACACCAAGCTGAAAGCCATAATACATATGCAGGTAACTTATAAAATAAAGTGTGTGTGTGTGTGTGTGTGTGTGTATATACACACACATATATATGTATATATAATATCCAAAAATAATAAGATAATTTTTAAAAAGGAAGAGCCCTGATATGACAAGACAAACTTCTAATGATGCCACTGAATTCATTTTTTTGATGGCCGTCTACTGCTGGGCATGGAGCCTACCCCTAAGAATAATTTGCTTCCTTAGTGAGAGTACCTTGGAGGAAACTGAAACTTTCCCTTGCAATTGATTATCAATTGGAGATTAGTGAAGCCATTTTTTTTAAAGAGGCCTGCAGAGTTGTTACCCACATTGCTCTAGAGGCAGAGATTCCTCCCTGCAGGACCCAGTATGAATTTCTGTCTGCTTTTAGGGAACTAGTCTGTAAAGCCCACCTTTCTTAGTACCTCAAACTGGAGGGGGAAATTTTTATAGTGTTTTCTGAGGTGGAGGTATGTCTAAACCAAAGACTGAGAGACTCACTAGCTGCCAGAAGACAGATTAGCAGCCAGTCTTTAAGAGACGCTAGAGTATGAAGCATGCCTGTGCAAAGCTTCTCCACACCCTTATATAGTCCATAGAGACTGACTGATACCTCAGTAACAGTACCCATAATCTACCCACAAAGCTCATCTCTGCTTACAGGAAAAATAACGTGAAGATCAACAGGAAGTGGAATGTCACAAAGGTGGTGGTAACCACTTTGGAAAACACCATCCATAAAGACAGTGCAGAGACAGGAAAGGTTTGTGAAGGAAAGTGAATGCTTGGTTACAGCTGGCACCTGTGAGCAGGTAAGTGCGCACACAGAAAAAGACTCTATTAAAATTCATTTTGAATATTGTAGACTCTTAGTCCTGCCCTGTTCTTTTACCTTTTGATTTGGGTTGGTCTCAGTTGGGAGTTTTCCAGCCTTTCAAGTTTATGAATTGTTTTAGATGATATAACAGTGTTTCTTTACCTCTTCCTTTGTTTATTCTAACAGTTATAGTTGCCCTTTCTCCTTCGGTCTCTTTATTTCCCCTTAACTCCTCTTCTCTGCTGCAATACTACTTACAATGTATTCATTTATTTTTTTCACTCATTCACGTAATAGTCAATATTTTAGCCCCAATACTATCCCATTTCCTTTATTCCATAGATGTTATTAGGATCGAAAGTTCTAGAGTGTTTAAATTGCTATTACTCTATTTTCATTAGGGTCCTGTGTGTTGCAGTCATTTCTATTGTTTGTGACACTGTAGAACCTCTTTGGTGCCCTGCACATGTGCACTAAAGATTTAAGTACTGAATTACAACTCCAGTGAAGAAAGGAGTGAAGAGACAACAACATTACTACATACTAGTCCAACTTGAACATGCTAATGTCCTAAAACAAGTTGTACAAGTTACAACAAAGAATCACAAGAAGCATGACAAAATTAGGCACCGCAATTTGTACAAATTAAGTACCAACTCCATTTAAGGAGTCCAATGAGAGTGAATTAAATTAAATCCCATGCAAGATTCAAGAGCAATTTTTAAATTGATCAAAAAAATCAAATAAGACATGGGAAAAATCCTAATGAAAATATCAACAAGCGAGTCTCTTTTCCAACCTTGCAACAGAGCACCAGCTGCAGCCTCCCCTTCTCCCTGGCCGCTCTGTGGATCACACAGACCATCACCTCTGAAGCCCCCTCCTCACATTCATCATTTTATCTCAGCCCCTAACGCTAGCAGGCACCTACTGCTACACCATAGGTCTTGACTGCCAGAAAACCAGGTAGACTACAAGGAGATCTTCTCTTCTCTCTCTGTTTCCCCAGCCCCAATACCCCAGTCTTGTCCCAAATATTACAAAAACAAACAAAAAATGAACAAAACAAACTAACAGAAAACAGCTGCAGCCTTCCTTCATCCCTGCCCACATCTGTGGATCCCACAAACCAGGCCCCTCTAACCTCACTCCTGACAATTGTTGCTTTGTCTGAGACCTGTCAGCAGGAACCCCCTGCTAACTCAAGGGCAACTCTTCCAGGGCTACAAGGAGGCTGAAAGGCAGATGCAAACCTCTCCTACTGCTCCTGAGACACAGTCTCCCTAGTTTCCTGCTCTACTCTATAGCTGGAAATCTGCCGTGGTCTCTCTTTCCTCTCTGACCCTGTCCCCAAGGGATCACAAAGACCTTCACCTCCAACCTTCCCTCCCCCAAGCCATCCCAGTTACCCAGCCTCCAACACCAGCAGGCATGCCCTGTGAACACACCAGCTGATCGGGCCAGAAAAAGAGGCAGAACACAGCCATCATACTCTGGGAAAAATCCAGAAGACAACAGAAACCAAGGGAAAAAATGCCCCTCCAACAAATACAAATACAGAAATCAGCCGCTAGATGTATTATCCTCCCAAACCCAGATGCCGAGATTCCAGAATAAAAACACAATCAACAACATCTAGAGCAGTATGTCTCCACTGGAGCCCAGATATCCAACCACAGCACACCCTGAATATTCCAACATATCTGAAGCAAGAAAAAAAAAGGCCTTAAAACATCCTTTATGAATATGATAGAGGTCCTTAAAGAGAAAATGAATAACTCCCTTAAAGATATCCAGGAAAACACAAACAACAGTTTCAAAAAATAAATAAAACTGCTCACGACAGGAAATTGGAAATATGTCTTGTGGCAGCATGTGCAGGGGAGAGATGCCTTCCTCCCTGGCCATCAATGCCTGAGGCAGATGGGAGAGCTGGCCCTGAGGTCACAAGAGAGAGCTGTCTCTGACCAATCCCTATCAGCTGCAACACTCCAAAAAGCAGGCTCTGCACCTCACTAGGGCAGCACAATAGAATGAACCCTGTTAGCACAAGTATGAGTGAGCCAACCTCAAAATTGTGAGCATGGGAGAGCAGTCTCCCATCACTCATCTGTCCTGTGACAGCATGGGAGATGGGGGTTGGGTAAGCCAGCCCGGAAGTTGTAACTATGGGTGAGCTGTCTTCACTACTTTTCTGTCATGTGGTTGTGTAGGAGGGGGAGAGATGCTGCCTCCTACCCTTTGTCCCTTACCGTCTGCAGCAGATAAGACAGCTGACTCTGACCCTTACCAGTTGCAAGACTCAGGAAAACAGGCCAAGATTCTTGCCTGGGCAGCACAACAGAGCTGGCCTAGAGATCAGAGATGAGGGTGACACAGACCAGATGTTGTGAGCAAGTAAGAGCTGTCCCCATTACTCATCTGACTTGTGTCAGTTTGGATGGAGGAGTGATGCCCTCCCCACCACACCACACCACACCCATCAATGCCTGAGACAAGAAGAGGAGCTGGCCCTGGGGTCCTAAGAGTGGGAAAGCTGTGCCTGCCCCTCACGAACTACAGCACAAGAGAGTGGGTTCTGTACCTCACCTAGATAGACATCACAAGAGCTGGCCCGGATGGTGCAGTTGTGGGTGAACTGACCCTGAGGGCAGGAAAGCAAGAGAACTGGATTCACCCCTCACTCATTCCTGTAAGAGGTCAATCAGCTGGGGCAACCCTGGAACACTCACCCTGGTGGTAAGGACAGGAGAATACTGGCAGATGGACCAACCCTGCAGCTGCCCAGGTGCAGAACCTGGTTTATGACTTGTCCTGCCCCAACATCCATGCCATCTATGATCTGCTGAAGCACATGAAGGGACCTTACCCTCAGACCCAAAGATGCAGGATCTTCAAAACACAGGGCAACAGAATATCCGAAGAGTTCTACTGAGAGCTCAGCATCAATAGTGTAGTAGAAACCAGAGGCCTCAAACCAGAGCAATGACTTTTCAAAGGACAGACATTACCTCAGGTTAAAGAATTGAAAAAAGCTATTCCAAACAAATGGAATTAACATCTAACAGAATACACTTCAAGGCAAAACTAATTAAAATAGATAGGGAAAGACACTATTTACTCACTAAAGAAAAATCCATCAAGATGGCATTTCGATTTTTAACATTTATGCACCACACAAGGGCACCTAAGTTTGCAAAAGAAACAGTGCTACAGCTTAAATCATATATTGACCATCACACACTGACAGGGCGAGACTTCAATATCCCACTCTAACCAATGGATAGGTCATCCAGAAAAAAACTAAACAGAGAAATACTATAGCAAACAAATGTTATAAACCAAATGGACCTATAAGATATTTATAGAACATTTCATTCCAACCCAAAAGAATATACCTTAAACTCTGCACCTCATCAAACTTTCTACAAAATTGACCTCATGTTCAAATGCAAAGCAAGTCTCAGTAGATACAAGACAACTGAAATAAATCCTTGCATCAGGACCACCACACATTAAAGCTGGATATCAGCAACGGAAATAACAGAAAGCTTACAAACTGATGGAAACTGAACAACTCTTTACTGAATGAACAAATGGGTGAAGACAGAAATAAATAAAGAAATTTAATACTTTCTAGAATTTGATGAAAATGAATACAAAACATAGCCAAACTTATTAGACACAACGAAAGCAGTGCTAAAAGGAAAGTTCATGGCATTAGGTTTATTCATAGCAACTCAAATTGGAGATATCTCATACTTATAACTTAACAGTGCACCTGAGATATCTAAAATAAAAACATGAAGTAATCACATCCAAGAGGAGTAGACAGCAAGAAACTATCAAATTCAGTGCTGAAATCAATAATAAAATAGAAGTAACGAGAATAATAAGAAGGATAAATGAAACAACAAATTGGTTCTTTGAGAAAATCAATAAAATAGACAAACTCTTATCACAACTGATTAAAATGAAAAGGAAGAATATCTAAATTATCAAAATAAAAAACAAAAAGGGGGGCACAAGAACAGACATTGAGGAAATCCACAGAAATATGAGTATATACTTTAAAAAACATACTCCACCAAACTGGAAAATCTAAAAGAAACAGATAATTTTATCAATAGATACTACTTACCAAAATTAAATCAAGAACAGATAAACAATTTAAATAAGCTATAATGCTTGGTGAAATAGAAGCAATTATTAAGTCTCCCAACAACAAAAAAGGCCCAGGGCCAGACAGTTTCAGCACAGAATTCTACAAGATTTTCAAAACATTAATGCCAATGCTCCTCAAATTATTTCACAAAACAGAAACAGAAGGAACATTGCCCATTTGATTTTATGAGGCCACAGGCACACTGATATCCAAACCACATAAAGAGTAAATAAAGAAAGATAATTGCAAACTAATTTCCCTTCTGAACATAGATGCAAAAATACTCAATAAACAACTGCAACCTGAATCCAAGAACCCATCACAAACATCATCCACCATGACCAAGTAGGCTTTATCCTAGAAATGCAGAAGTGGTTCGATATATGAAAATCAGTAAATGTAATTTGCCATATGAACTAACTGAAAGAAAAATACCATATGATCATCTTGTTACATGCATAAAGGGCCTTTAACAAATTATCATACATCTTCATGATAATAATCATAGAAAAATCAGTGATACAAGGTACATATCTAAATATACTAAAGGAAGTTATATCAAGCCTATAGCCAATATCAAATTAAATGAAGAGAAATTCAAAACAGTTCCCCTAAAATCAGGAAAAGATTGCCACTATGTCCATAAGTTCATAACTATTTAATATACTGAATAGTATTTGAAATTTTAGTTAGAGCAATAAGAAAACTGAAGGAGAAAGAGGAATAAAAATGGGAAAGGAAGTAGACAAACTTGTTTTTGCAGATGAATATATATATATATATTCCAAATATATATATTCCAAAAAATCCCAACAGGGAATTTTTACAGCTGATAAACACTTTCAGTCAAGTGGACTTGGAAAGAAATAGGAAAAGCAATACCTTTTGCTATAGCCTCAAATAAAATAAAATATCTTGGGGTAACTCAAACTAAGCAAGTGAAAGATATGTATGATAAAAACTTCATGTCTTTGAAGAAAGAAATTGAAGAAGATAATAAAGATGAAAAGATCTCCCATGCTCATGGATCAGTAGAGTTAGCAGCAAAAATGGCCATCCTACCAGAAGCTAGCTACAAATCCAATGTTCTTCCCGTCACAATCCCAGGCAAATGACTTTTTCATAAATTTGTGATACCAAAAGTTGGGTGCCAAATGAAGCATAATTAATAAAAGCAAAATTAATAAAAGCATAATTAAAAAAATAAGAAATGAGGATCAGAAACCTAAAGATCAGAAAAGCAAAACAGCCATCCACTGGCTCTTACCTTGACCTCATTCTGAAAGGACAGTCCTGCCTCCAGAATCTCAGAATAACATTGTGTTTTGAGAGCTCTTTCCTCCCATTTCATAATCCTCCCTAAGGCTGGGATTAAAGGCAAGCACTGCCTGATTTCTATGGCAACTAGTGTGGCTACTGGGATTGAAGGTGTGTGTTACTATAACCTGGTCTGTAAGGCTGACCAGTGGGACTGTTTTACTCTCAGATCTTCAGGCAGTCTTTATTCATCAAAATAAAATTGAAATGCCACTAAAAATTAATAAATGTGACCTCATAAAACCGAAAAGCTCCTGTAAGGCAAAAGACACCATCAATTAGAAAAAGTGGCGGCCTACAGAATGGGATGTTTTTATTTTTTTGCAAATCCACATCAAATAGCAGATTAATATCCAAAATATAAGAAGAGCTCAAGAAATTAGATTTAAGAAAAAACAAATGATCAAACAGAACTAAATAGAGTGCCAAAGACCTGCTTTGGTGGGGTGGGGAGCTTCAGGTACCAATAGTTGTATTGGTGGGGGGAGAGAAGGAGGAGACAAAGGACATGATCTGAGGGTGAATCAGGATGGCGGCCGGCAGCATTTAATTGAAAGAAAAAAGACTACACCTTTTATACTCTATAGTTGTACACAGGATTAAATGGGAGACAAGGGGCATGAAGGCAGGGGTGTAGTTTAAGATCAGGGTTTGAGCAATCTAGCATTGACCTTGAAAATAGGCCCCGGTCAGCAGTTAATGGAAGGGACACAGTTCCTCTTGGTAGAGATAAGAATTATTATTATTATTATTATTATTATTATTATTATTAAACAAGAACTTCCCTCAAGCCTCCAAGGGAATGGAAACCCTTATACAAATGCCTGACTTCAGGAAAAGGACTACTTCTGGGGAACAGACACTATAATACAGTTTCTTAGTCTTACTTTATGGGCCTGTTCCCCTCATAAGACTACCACAGGGGAAGGTCCTGATGTCTTATTCTTTTTCCATTATATTGTACCATTCTGGTTTCTCTACACTTGTTAACTGAACTCTTTCCCTTAATGGCCTCAGACTCTGGATCTGAATTGTAGGCATTTCATCCTGGGAATTAGGTATAAATCTCTTAACTTTCCTGTTCTTGGTAGAATTAGGAGGGCACATTGGAATTCCTAGTTCCGAGGTGGTTGGGACTTTTTCCCAAATAATTTTTTTTGAGAGGCTGTGATTGTACACATTTCCATACTTTACTAAAGCCCACACAAAATTTCCCAAAGGGAAAGGCATTGATATTGAGAATCATTAAAAATGAAAGCAAAAAGGTGCTGGAGAAGTGTGGTCTGCAATGTTGTAATGCTGGAACTTTGTCAAGCAGCAATGATCTCCTTGTAGCCCAGGCCAACAGAAAATTCCCAATAGAGGAATATCAACTGGCTGAAAACACTTAAAGAAATGTTCAATATCTTTAGCTATCAGAGAAATACAAATCAAAAGTACTTTGAAATCCCATCTTACTAACTTGTACAGCCACTATGGAAATAAATATGGCAGTTCCTGGGAACTGATCTACCTCAAGACCCAGTTATACCACTCCAGGATTTTCAAGGAGGCTTTGGCAGTTGTCTCTGCCCAATATTGACATTTTTTGAACACAAAGCCTTAGTTTGAGGCCTGGTCAGGTGACCAAGAACTGCACTCAACCTAGTTAGCACCTAGAAAGATGGTTCCTGTGCTGCCACAAGCATTTTTTACTTAACTTACCATTTCTATTTAGAGCTGCCAGCTGACCAGCAGTGTTTCTTAAGTCCCTATCTTTTCCTATTTGTCTTTTTTCAGCTTTCTCAGGCCCTACATGGTTATTTGAGCCTCACGTTGGTATGCCCAAATGTAGTGGTTTTTTAAAACTCTCTACTGCCTGGTTATTGGATATTCAGTTCTTTATTAAACCAATCAGATGTTTTAGATGAGGCAAAGTAACACAGCTTTACCGAGTTAAATAGATGCAACATTAAAAAATGGAACATACCTTTGAATAATTAAATAAATATTCCACAGCATAAACAGATGTAATACAACTTAATATTCTACAACATAAAAACATATATAGGCCATGTTGTAAGAAAAATCTTAAATTTGTGCCATTATACAAAAGTAGATAACAGTATAAAATATTTGTAATTAATTTTTAATTGATTGTTTCAGAATACAATCTTTTCTCACTTTACATACCAATGCCTTCCCTTCTCCCACTCCCTCCACCTAAGAGTTGCTTTTTAGTTTAAAGCAGATTCAGTAATATACCCCTTTATCCAATCATTCCTGTATCTCCTTTTTCTTTTCAGAATGAGATACCTAATTCTAAACTTCTTTGCTCAGATCTCTCCCTGACCATGACCAACCACACCAACTTGTAACTGTTTTAATTATAATTAGGCTGGCCTGCCTTATCACCTGGGTACCCGTTCCTTTAAAAGACAAGCTCTGCCCACCCAATCTCACCCTTTCTGCTGAGGCAAACTGATCTCATGCCTCTTCTCCTCTTTTCTATCTGTCTGTTCTTCTTCTGAAGAGGAAGCTTCTGCCACTCCCTCTCCCTATTCCCCTCTCCTTTTCTCGCTCCCTCATACCCCTTACCTCTTCATCCTCCTTATACCCACTAAACAAACTACAACCAAACTCTCCCTACGTGCATATCTGTCTGCCTCCCACCTACCCTGCAGACCTGTCAGTATCACCCACTCCCTGACTCCACATGGCGACATAGGGGTTCTCATGGCCCCTGGACCTTGTAAGTGACGACCCAAGGACAACCGGAGCTGCGGTCCATACCGAACCTCTGGGGCTCTGGAGTTCGGTCTCTTGGACCTTCTTCTTTGCTCACTAATGAAAACTGTGCCTCCCCCCCTCAGGTATCAAGATACATAGCTGCCTATCGTCAGCTTACATTCTGCCAGTCATCAACAATTGGAAACGCAGCCTATACTTTCTCCCTTCTCTCTGTCTGTCTGTCTGTCTTTCATTCTGAAATATAATCACAGTCATTCTAAACTCTGTTCTGCGGTGCAACACCCCCACTGCCTCCCACTGCAGCTAAGCTCAGCTATGCGGTGGACTCAGTCTCCTTTTTATGGAGCCACATCTCTGCCACCACTGTGCTGTGGGTCTCTTTTCCAGACCACAGGAAGGCGGTTGAAGGCATGGGGAGATGCTGCACCCAGACCAGCTACCGGCCCTGTTTCCAACCACCTGTCTGCTGGGACAATTGATAGGAACCCCTCCTCCCAGTCAGCTTTTGCTTACAACCACCTCTAGAACTTTCCATGAGCAAGGCTTTCGGGCTTTGCTCAAGCACTGCCCTTGTGCATTTGGTTTTCTGGCTCAGGGCCCTAGCATCACCTGAGCTGTGCCTTCACTTCTCAGTCTACAAATCCTTTTCGGGAAATGGTTCCCTAGTGCCTCTTAGGCGACTGCCCTTTCTCTGCTCGCTCTTACCTTCTGGACGAATGTCACAGACTCCTCCCTTTCTTAAGCTCAAACAAAATGGTTTGGCTATGGTTCCATCAGTGTGAGCAGCAGGTTCCACCCCTAGCCAAACAGAGCTGGTAGCAGGTTCCCCACATGACCTGCTTTAAGCCATCAACTATGCTTTCAAAAATTACTTTCATGTTCTGTTACATATATAGTATCTCCTTCCAGACTAAGAAAGCAGTAAGTCTCAAATATTTTAAATTAATATGTACTTTTAAATCTGTTACAACACACTATATATGTGACTCAACTCTGCTTTCTATATAATGATAAAAGTTTAAGATTATAAAGATCGATTTCAGATTAAGAAAAGCTAACCTACAGCCTTTTCTGTAAGCTGTTCTTCACTATCGTCAGTGTTAAGCTTCTATTGCAAATATTTAAGTTAAAAACCAGTATAGTCAAGCTTGGATCTACCTCTCCAGGCAAATCCTATACTGTAGTCCTAACTTATATTTACCTGATAAATAGCCCTCAAGTGTTCAGAGATCTGGGGTATATGACATTTGAATGTTTAATTATTAAAAGGCTTTTCATAACAGAAGGACAGGTTGGCTCCTAGCAGCACTACCACATTTACTCCAAAGAAGACAGAAGACAGATTGCACAGAACAACATCCATCTTCAGTTTGCTTCATTAAGTGAAAGCTCTAACCACTGGGGAGAACTGCCTTTCATCCACACTGAATGAAAGAGAAGTGGAATCGACTGCCTAGGTGCTCAGGGCAAGGTAGGATTGTCTTCCTAAAATTCCTGAAACACAGGATCTTCTGAAGCCTGGCAGGTCCTATGCTGACAGCAAAAGGTAAACACATTACTGAAGCCCCTGATCTCAGTGACCTTGGAGGACCCTGAGGAGTGGCTCTAGGTAACCAATTGAGTAAGTTCTCTATCATTTAAAAAAAAAAAAACTCAAGTAAATAACTCAAGCAAATTTTATCCTGAAAGATCTCTCTCTTTCTCTCTCTCACCCACACAACCCTTACTCTCTCATACCCTCCCGTACCCATTAAATAAAACTCTCGATATCCAAGCTCTCTTCACATGGTGTATCTGTTTGTCTGCCACCAGCCACAGCCTCTCCCACCAACAGTGGGACTTGCCAGGGTCATGCCCATACCAAAAATCTTTCAGTAATTATTATCCTAAATAATGATAAAGGCATAACCTCACCCACAATGCAATATATTTTCTGACTTCAATTATGAATTTAAAACATTTTTTAAAAAATATATGACTTGGTTTAATACAGCACTTTCCATAATTCAGTGTCTCTCAGCAGCTGTTGTTCAATCAACAGCATTCAAAGTCAACAAAACGCCATACAGGATCCAGATGCCCTGTGGACATTTCCCATCCTTGCATGGCTTATTCTTTTTATTCTTTTTATATATTACTTTGCTCTTCCTTTAAAGAGTTTACTATTATTTTTAAACTATTTTTTCTATGACTGTCTATACTCATTTTTTACTGTATCTCTTTAAAGGTTTTCTCAGTCTCGACCATTTCACTGCCTGCCTGCAGCCTTCTCTGACTGTGTGAGCAAAGCCTTATTCCTACTGTGTGGCTACACACATGCTACT